>JAIQCU010000579.1:0-42217 GCA_022114935.1 Leptestheria dahalacensis | reverse complement strand
AGATAGATAGATAGATAGATGGTAGATAGGTAGATAGGTAGATAGGTAGATAGGTAGATAGACAGATAGATGGGTAGATGGACAGCTAAATGGATAGCTAGATAGATAGATATATAGTTAAATAGATTGGTGGATGGGTAGATAGGTAGATAGATAGATAGATAGGCGGTAGATTGATAGACAGACAGACAGACAGACAGATAGACAGACAGACAGACAGACAGATAGATAGATAGATAGGTAAATAGATAGATAGAGACAGCTAAAGATAGTATAGAAACATAATATCGATATCATAGGTTGATCAATAGACACATAAATAGATACATAGTTGTATACATATAGGTAAATAGCTACATAGATAGTTAAATTTTATGCTGACAATACAGACAATAATATAATACAATATAATTATCGCATTAATAACATATGAACGTATTTACTAGCCGATTATATAGATAGTCTAGTTTAAGAGAAATATGCAGATATCTTGAAGGCCAAGTACTGTACGCTTCATTGTCTAAAATCTCCATCAGTTCCGTTCATCTTAAAGTAGGTGTGAATCTCTCTTCACGGGTCATTTGCGGGTCCATTCAGCTATTTCCGGCTCATTAAAAAAAAGCCCGGGAAGATGAACTTGTGAAAAGTTGAATTCGAGATCTTTAGGACTAAGAATTTAAGTGTTTCTAAATATTTTAATCTTGTAATATTAATATTATTTATTCAACTATTCATAAATATTATTAATTATAATTAACTAACTTAACTAAAGAATTGAAGAAGATTGTAATCTGAACTATTCTTCACACTTTCTCCCTGAAAAGGAGGGGGTTTTTGAAGGAATTTCTCGTTGATTAGCCCCCTGCCCGTATGTGTGTGCCACGTCGTGTTGCACATATGCGTGAACGTGACCATATGTGGAAGATGGTATCGCATGTCGTCGAGTTAATCTCGTTAAATTTATACGCTCGCTTCCTGCTTCTTCTTCTGTTGCTCGCCCCCCCCCTTCTCTCCTTCTCTCCTTCCACTAAATCCTTAAAGCTTTCTGAAAAACCCCGGGATTATTTGACGCTTTTAAAACCACACGTGGGATTCTTAACAGAGTCATTCATACTGAATCACTTACGTAGTTTTAAAAATAACTTTAATTTCAATCAGTTTCAGTCGTTCTCAGTACAAGAATCAGTGAATGAATGACGTTTTAGTTTTAAAGCTATTTTTAAATTTTGAAAAGATTCCTTCCATAGCATCGAGTTTCGTTCCAGAGTCCCGCACCGCCACGCACTTGATTGATTAGCGTTTAATCAAGCGCCTCATCTTGATTGACGTCAGTTAACGGCTTCATTATCTCGGTAGCATTTGGCGTCACATCGATTCATTCATTATACACAGCAGCATAAGGATTCTTGCATAGAGTATAGAGTCTGAATTCAAGAATCACCAGTGTGAGTCACTGGAGAATCCCTGTCTATAGTGCCGGTTAGAGGCTATATTGTGACTGGTGTTTTGCTGGCGGCCTAATGGGCATGTTTGGTCCAATGATGGCATTCCTCTTATGAGTGATGCGTTACTGTCGCAAAACACATGTTCTCATATCCATCATCACTACGGTGTAGGGTGCGTTTCACCTCATCACTAGAGCACAGTGGAACGGAGTGGAGCAAGTGGAACCAGGTGGGGCTAAGTGGAATTAGACGGATCAAAGTGGAACTAAGCAGAGCAAAGTAGAATTAAGTGGAAACGAAAGTGGAACCCATAGAAAAAGCTTAAGATGGTGAAATTTCAACTTTCCACATAGTCCACATAGTTCCATGACTTGGTGTGATATTCCACTTTGCTCCACATCAATCCACAATGTTTCAGCCCGTCATTGAAGCAAAGTGGTGCGAATTTGACATTTTAATCCAATTCCACTTTCAATCTCAAGTTACCGTGGAATTCCACCAAGTTTTTCCATATGATCTGAGGTTCCATTAATGGAATTAGAGGGTGGCTGGTATCACGTATCGCATGTTTTTCACCCGCGGGTTAATCTTTTTTCACCCCCAACTGCGTTTTCACCCTCTTATCAGTTGGTCACAATCTAACCCCAAAAGCCCACGCTCAACCCTTTGCAACCCGCTTATTAATTGCACTTTAATGACCGCTGGGTAAGTTTCCCTTTTTTTCAAACCCCCCATCCCCCTTTAGAAACCGCACTATGAGAAAATCAATAACCCCCCTTTGGTTTCTCGAGTCCGTTTCACCCCCTTTTCATCCAATTTCTTGACTATTCTCCCCCCTTTTTTGTCTTGTTGAAAAAAAGCAACTCGAGGGTTTCTCAAGCAAGTCGAGGGTTGAGTACCTGAATTCACCCCCGTGGAAACCGGTTGTGCGGTCAATGGGAGGATAAAAGGAATGTATTTTCCCCCAGAACAAGGCGGGGTTGACCATTGTCATTAAGAGAGTCGCACAGTCCGACTTTTTGCGGATTTCTCTTCTCTCTCGGCTGGAAAAAGCCACAGCGGGGAGTCGCTTTGTAACCCTAGTCGAGCGTTAAGTACCGCTCAGACGGTCTTTCAGACGTGCTTCGAGTTACTGACTCTTATGTTGCTTGTCGAATGAAAGAAGATGAAACGAGTTGCCAGTTGATTTTCCATCTGATTCCACCCAGTACCACGGAGTATGAGATGCCTGATGTTGGTGAACGAATGAAAGAAGGTTCCTCCTGGTTCCACTTGATATCCAGTTGATTCCCACGTAATCCACCAGGTTCCACCAAGTTCCACTAGTTTGAGGATGAATGAGGAGTGTGGTTGGGATAGAGTCATTCATTGTAGAGGTTTGTCGATGTTGAACACAGTTATTTGGTGCTCGTTGTGTCTGAGGCTTTTTGTTATTCGCCGTGTGCCACCCGCATTGTTTCGTTTACCCGAGTTCGCCCTCGTCAAACAGAAAACGCACACCGACAACTTCCTTTTACTTCTTACAAAAACACTGCTTTTCTCTTAACTCAATACGTAGGTTTTAAGATTCTCTCTAGAATGGTAACTACGTGGGGAATCTTGAAGATTCCTCTTAAGAATCACGGGAATCATGGGTTATTGTGAAGTCGCCATATGGAATTTCTGATGAATCTCTACTGACAAGATCATGACTGGCATGTATACGTAGAGAATCTTTGGTAGATTCCTGTAAGAATCATGGATTCAGAATCTCAGGAATCAGAAGTCGCTATGGAACTCTAGGTTCATCTCCATCTATAGGATCATCATTACTAGAGTGTTTCAACGGTATACAGTAAGAGAGAATGTTGGAAGATTCCTGTAAGAATCATGGGAAAGAGAAGAGCTATTCATTGTGGAATTCCAGGTTGGCTGAAAAGTGGCTGGTTAATGCAGAACCCTTCAATTTACCCTCTCGGTTCCCAGGCCTTTTTGTTGCTCTTCTTGTTCTACACGAGTAATTACCACCAAACTCATTTGCATAGCTCAACAATTAGATTACTTGTCAGTCGCTCTGCTGATTTTCCCTTTCAAACTCATTCGTTCTAATCTAAATTAATCCGTTCTAATCACTGTGCACATACAAACAACCGTTTCCTAAACGAGACTATATGTTAAAAACATTAAATTTAAAATTTAAACTAGTTGGTGTAAAGATTTATTTAAGAAAAATAGGAGATTATTAGTATGATATTGTTGAATCAGGGGAAGAGGCTTTTGGGAAGTAGTTTCCGCGAAACTGGAGAAAATGTACGAGAACGGAGAGGGCGGGAAATGGCCAGAGTAATTTTCAGACGGAAATACCAGGGTCGCTTTTATCGCGCCCTCCGAGACATTCACTTCCGACTTGACTTGAACTTAGTCAACTTAATCCAAAGTACAGTTAAGTTTACAGTTTTTTTGGCTGGTCTTTTATACTGGCCCGGTCGTGATACTCGATGCCATAAAACCAGGGTGGAGACTCGCCGTTTGATGCTTTTCACACGGATCCGTTAAAATGCCAATAACCAATCGTTTTTCTCAACCATATCGATTTTCTACTTTGCTTAAGAATCGATTCTCTACGTTTTAAGTGAACAATCGGTATATTTTTAAATTAAAGAATCGATTTTTAGGAAAACTAGTTAAACATTCGTTGACATCCAAATCCACTTAATAATCGATTCTTAGCATTTAAAGTTAATAATCGATTCATAAGATCTAATGTTGATATTGTTTGCGAGGTTTTTTAAAAATAGAGGGCAGACGCGAACTTGATTACAGCGTATTCGCTAATTAAAATTGCAAACCTCGGTCAGTTGTTGAGGAAAGACGACTCGTATCTACATGAGCTGACGGCGTCAATTGACGCTGATTTGCTGAGGAGAGCATTTCTCACAGTTCATGACAGACCTCATTATCCCCGTCGCTGTCTCGTTAACGCAAGCGACTTTTAACGGGGGTGTCGGGGGGGTGCGTAACCACCCTGACCAAATTGAATATTACAAGAAATATCAGAGGAATTAATTGATATTCCGTAAGAATGTAGATGATTTTGATATAGCCTCAGGGCATTGGAAGAGAACCGCAGACGTTTCTTGTGCTTTTTAATGGGAAAATGGTCAAACCCAACCTGAACCCCCGACAGTGAAGAGAGACATTCTTCGGTTGGTGCGCTCCACTCCAGTCGCTGTTTTCTCAACAGAAAATTTTTGAAACCAGTTTTTTCCCTCCTTTTTATCCATTCCCTCTTCTTTACATTTCCCATTTTTAAAATGAAATTTTCATCCTCAAAAAGGGGAAAGAATCTCTCTTTACGCGAAAAAGCCAAAATTGAATTGCTCTTTTCCGCAGCCGTGATTTATTTGTATAGGGGGTCGATTAAAAGGCGCAACCACTCGAACCTTTTTTCTTCCTCCCTGGTGCTCCTTGTGATGAACGGATCCGGATTCGTACGCACTTGAGTAACCGTTTCCGTTATTCGGATCCATTGAACTTATGCTTTCTGTTCTTGTCGATATCCGAACAATATGAGTTTGTTGTTAAGAGGTAATCAGTTTTTAAATGATTACCGTTAAAGAGTCTAAAAGTAATCGTAATCACTGCTGGTAGTTGTAAGATAGCGTTTAAATTCGAGTAGATACATTACACACTCGTTTGAATATGATTACTTCAGACTAGTAATCGTTTCCCCCTGGAAACGGATACCGGATCCGGTTAGGGAGAAGGGATGAAACTGTTTGAACCAAAATTGTAATGAATTGCACTTTCTAGAGCGATTACTTGCAACAATAACCTGGTTATTGTCTAAAAGTAATCGTAATCACTATTGCGGTTCATGGTGTATTCATTAGATAAACATGGTACATTCATTTGCCATTCACTAAAATATGATTACTCTGAGCGGTAATCGGATACCGGATCCGGGCTAGGCAAAAAGAATGTAACCGTTTGTGGGAAAACAAAGTCGGACGAAATGTTCGAGTAAAAGGAATGAGCCGGAGGCGTGGCTAGGTGAGAGGTTAGACCCAATAGTCGAAAGTCTGTCTCGTTCACACGGTCTTCAGTTTGCCACGAGGCACCGTGGCGCGTGGACGTGCTTCATCTCGTTCCGTCCTCATGTCTCTGAGGATTTAAGTGTCCAACACGCACCTCATTGCAGCATGGCTTGTGATTATCGATACCAATAACAATCGATTTAGTGGGATTTTTGAATAATCGATACTTAAGTGCGAGGAATATTAGAAACTGAAATAAAATGAGCTGGGTGAGGATTTTGGGCGCTGGTGTTCGGTGGCCCCCTTCGTCTTCGCTGGTGGTTCTGGTGCTGCTGGTGTGCACCGAGACGCTTTCGTTAGCCACCGTCACGACGGCCACTCGAATGCATTACATTCACTGGAATACCACAAATCCCATGTAAGTTGAAAAACAGTCGATTCTTTCCACTTTCAACCATAGCCAAGTCAATGGGGTGTCACCAGACCCTTTGACAGATGACTCCTTAACTTGACCTGTGACCTGCCCTCGACCACCTCGGTTCACATTTGCCTACCACCATTTCAGACTTGACCAAAAAGCTCCTTTAGCAACTGGAAAACTCGAAAACTTAAATTTGCTTTGTAAATTAGAAGAGAACCTGTTAATCTCTCTCCCCTCCTGCACAACCTGACCGCAGGGTTCATTTGAAATTCCTGAGATTCCTACGATTCTCAAGATTCGTGGCTAATGCCAACGGTTGATAATCCGCGAAATCTTAATTTTGTTTACAATAGATGAAGGCTGTAAAAAAAAAGGCAGGTAGATATCGATAATGTTTAATAATCGATAGTTTAGCGCAGTTTTAAAAGGGGCGGCTGATAAATGACTCACACAAACTTGTTTCCCCGTCTCTTCTCCTCTTTGCTGTTGCTTTCATCAAGGGTTTCCTTTTTACCGTTTCTTACACCTGGTCATTTCTTAAAGCCCAGGTAGAAAGGTAAGATGCGGTTTTGGAACCGCGGATTCAAACCCGAATTTCTGTTTAATTGTTAATATAGGATTTTAAAAACAATCTGGCGGGGTCTGGTCAAGCGTCGACCTGTTCTGGTTAAAAATGCAAAGTTGTTGACAGTGACGACAGTCATGTCAGCGGTCCTGTCCTCTGTCAACTCAACAAATGAAGGCGATTTATGAACTGTGTATTTTGTGAACGAAACCAAAGTTGGAAAGTGAAAAAGAATGAATGGCAAAACGGGAAAATGAGGATTACCTCGTTACAGGAAGAAGGTGCCAAATGGTTGGATTTTCCCATTGCGGTTGTTTTGTCGGCTTGTTTTTGGCTATTGTCGGCTAATGGAGGCGCGTCGTACGGTAGCAATTTGCCATCGTAAAAGACAATCACCCAATCTATTTGCACTCGATTTGGTCTATAACAAGGCGACAATTGGGCTGCTCTGGTCTTGTTTGTTATATATCGATATTCAGCCTCGATAGTTAAGTTCCATGTCGATATCTCGATAATTTGTTAGCCGTGTTAGAATCTTGGCTATGAAAACTGACAAACGATATCAATAATCACCTAATTAGATTACCTGAAGTTCAAGTATCGATAGTTAACTTTCTGGTATCGGTAGTTCATCTGGTGGTTAACTTTCACAGGTATCGATAGTAATAGTAAACTTCATGAAAATATCAGAAGTTACTCAGCTATGTTAGTTTCTCAGAAAATGATACTTAAACTTTCAGCACGATATCGTCATTTCAGTATTAATACTTGATCAAACTTAAGATTTGTAACCATTCTGTTAAACTAATTCAAAGATCCGATATTCTACTTGTTATATTTAATGTAGATTGAGTAATGGATACTTGAGGATATTTTAAATATTGAATTAAATAATTATTATATTATTATTAAATTAAATTAAATTTGAAAGTTATTGTGGAGTGCGATAGAAGCGCCAGCTCGTCGCCATGACAACAAAAGAAGCGTCTGTTTCCACGACGACGACTTGTCCGTGATCTTTTCCAGTTGAGGATTGTTGATGTTATTTGAGAAAGAGGGCGAAAAACAAGACAATCGTGGCGAGTCTCTTGTAAAACTCGATGGAATCTGGTCACGCCTCGTTGACGCTTAATTAAACTGTGTAAATAATGCCGATTCAAACAACACTGGGTAAATTCTCGTTTCCGCCACCTTCCCTTTCTGTCTTTGTCGCCCTTTTTTTCTGAATTGGCCTTTCCATTTTATTCGATTTCATTTTCTGAAATATTTTTTTACGCTCAATTCATAAAATCTCATTTAGATTCAGTTCTCTTCTGATATATATTTCAGTTATTTCTTTTCTCTTGCTTTCATTTGATTGGCTTCTGTAATAATGTATTTCCCAGTCCTTATATTTTGAATTGTTTTATTTTGGATTGTATTTTAACTACTATTCTGTCTAGTTATCTTATTTTACTCGTTTCATCATTTGAATATTTTAAAATGGAAGGAATCTAGGAAATTAAAGCTATCGATTGAAACGGTTGTAATCGATTGTTATCGGCGTGGCTGGGGCTGAATGAAGTGTTGTGTACACTTTTCGGAGGAATGCCGAATGAGAAAGGTGGTACAATGAGATGAACGCTGATAAAGACTGGTGTAAAAAAAGAGAAGAGAGAATGAGAAAAAGAATTAATTAATGGCCGTGAGCGTCGAATAGCGTGTCTGAGACTCTCTGGGGCTCAACCACCATCCACATATTAGACACATTTAACCGCGCCAACACCATTTTCTTATCGTCTTTCTTTATTTTTTAAGAGTTTAATCGATTCCCAACCACTTGAGAATCGATTCCAGATTCGACTTGAAATTAATGTTTAAAATAATGTTATAGATAGATGGTTAGATGGATAGAATACGTTGCCTTGGTTACTGATGGATACTGGCATTCAAGTCACTCTGCGTTGAACTCTTTACCTTGTCTTAAAGATGTGAAATAGAGAGGTGAATTCAAATGCTTAACGTTAAATTTAAAGTTGAGTAATGTATTGTTGTTAGGGTGATAGAAAGTGTGTGTTGGTGCTTAGAAGATGCGAGGAGTGAAGCATGCGGACAGAGTAACGGTACATGGCAGTGGAGCGTCCGCATTGTTGCGCCGGGCACAACCATAACATTAGCATATATGGCCATCGATTCGTGACCCTCGCCTCTCTTAACTATCGATACTTTATTCACGTCGATTTTCTCCAAGTTTCATCAACTATCGATACTTGAATGGACACAGTTTTTCGTCAAATTAATTTTGCGAGAACAGTGCGTGGTCTTAAGTGTCGATACTTAATCCATATCGATTATTGACAATTTGAGCTGCTGTTAACATAACTATTGATATCGAATGGAATCGATGTGTTGGAAAATTCAGCTGCTGCCATTCAATGTAGATGTCGTAACCATCAATACGGGGCTGGAATCGATGTGTATTTGCTTAACTATCGATACTGTACTGATTTTGATCACTGCGTTTCGTCAGTTCTTCCGTTTGGTAGAGACGTATTAATCGATTACTAGAACGATATCGACTGGCTGGGAACGGATAACTACATTTCATCCGCTTCTGTTTGACGCACTTTTGATTGTATCGATCCTCTTGAACGACTCGTTGCAAAGTGGAAATTATCATGCTTAAGTATCGATACTTTACTTGTATTGATGCTTTAGAGGTTCAGCGGTTCGTTTTTTATGTAGATCTCATAACTATTGACGTTTCAATGGAATCATTTATATCGACTTGTTGAAAAGAGTGTCAGTAATAAAATATCGATACTTTCATTACCAGTATCGATAATCGATGAATTAAACAATTGAAATGTTAAAAATAAAAATTAAAAGTTTAAATGGACGCTGTTCAAGGCCATACTCTTTTCGGTTGAAAGCAGACGCTGTTAATAATCGATTACTAAGGCGGTTGAATAATCGATAGTTAGCCCAGCGGGGAGCCCCAGACACTGCGGGGATCTTTTTCACAGCCTTTAGGCCATTTTCATCTGGTCTCGGCTATTATCCTCCTCTTCCTCCACCTCCTCTTCTTCTTCTTCCTTTTCACCTTATTCTTCTCTAAGTTTTCACCGGTTTGATTTTTTTACTATTTAAATTTTTTCACACGTTTGTCGAACTTCTATTGCGCTGTCGTCAGGTATTCAAGACGAAATGGTTGATGAATCATTAACGGTGAATCTGAAGAATGATTCTTGCGATACGACCTTATGCGGTTTGCGTTTTTTTCCCGCAGTCCATTGAATGGTCGTGACTTGCATCTCTGGAAACACCGGCGTATTAACTTTATCCCCTCCCCCCAATAGATTATATTATGAACTATGAATGAGATAATTGATTTTTGTTCTTCAAAATTTGACTAGATTCCGGATAGACAACACGGACCACATCATTGACGTCAACAAAAACAACATCCCTTTCGAGTACGACCAGGTCAACATCATTTGCCCCGTCTACTCACCTGGAACGCATGAAGAAGATGCCGAGAAATACATCATTTACAATGTAATTACTTCATTTTGGTTCATTGAACGACGTGAAATCAATAGAAGTTTATGCGTATTTAGAATTAGTGATTTACTAAAGGGTTTTTCAAATGTTTAAATTATGGTGTGATATAAAGGGAGTTGTGATTACAAAGCATAATTTGCAATGGAATCAGTCGATGACCAGTGAAATTAAAGTTGCTTTGTGGTTTTCAGGTGTCGAAGGAAGAGTACGATACGTGCAGGATCACCAATCCGACGCCGAGGATTATTGCCGTTTGCGATAAACCCTACAAGCTGATGTACTTCACCATCACCTTCCGCTCGTTTACCCCGCAGCCCGGAGGACTGGAATTCCGGCCCGGACAGGATTATTACTTTATCTGTAAATCTTTCATCTAATCAAGTTAATTATGTTACACATAATCATGAAATATTGAATCTACAGAATAGTGGGACATGATCTGTCCGTATTGTTAAGTTATTTACAAGTTAAGTTCAATGATTGAATTTTGAAGTAAAAAGTTAAAAAGTTATGTAAGGTATGATAAAATGAATGTTATTAAATGTTGATTTACAAAAAATATAGCGACTTCGTCGAAAGAGGACCTGCACCGACGCATTGGCGGAAGATGCTCAACGCACAACATGAAAGTCGTCTTCAAAGTCTGCTGCAAATCCGACGAGATCAACAAGAGTATGTTTCCTTTCCTCCGTCAAGTTTTACTTGTATTAACTTTAATTAAAGTTTTAGTATCATCACATACTTGAAATTGTGACCAGATTTCATCCTTTTTGCCAGATATGAAAACTAATGGAAGTTTTCGATTTGAATTTGTAGTTTCGACGACATCGATGCGCTCGACCATGGTGACGTCACCAGTGACGGTACCTCCCAGCACCACGCCCACTCTGCAGTTGACCAATAGGAACGCGACGACCCTGTCGACTGTGTTGCGGACCACGACGACGACCACGTCGGTGCGGACGCCCTCTTGGAAGGAGGTCGAGGTGCAGAGTTACAGCGTCCGGTCGACCACCAAGAAAACTGGTAGATAAACTTCAACCTAATTAACTCGGTCAATTTTTAAAAATTAAAATTTACTTCACTCTGGTAGCTGATGATTAGTAATTTAATACATGTTATAAATAGTTAAATTAGCAACAACAAAGAAATTAATGCAATAGATGGTAAACAATAATGCAATTATCATCTGCAGATGACTTCGACAAACTGTCCAACGAGGTCGTCAAAAACGAGGAGCTGACCTTCAAGACGAACCGTGGACTGTCGGCGCGGTCGTGCGCCAATCAGCTGACGGTGGGCGTGGCCTTCGTCAGCGGACTCCTCCTACTGGGGCGTTTCCGATAGACAAGCTCCCGCCTCCTGCTCCTCTCCCACCCCCCACTAACCAATCGCCGCACCGAGAAACCAAGAGGGACCATTCCGACCCCGCCCCTTTCACCCTCTGTATAGTGACGAAGCCACGCCCCCTTTGATGATGTCACTGCCCTCCCTCCCTTCGCACTCTTCCTCCCCTTTTTCTCTTATGAAAGAAGCGAAAGGAAAGAAGATAGAAGAAAGTGATAAACGAAGGGAAGAGGAAAACGAGAAAATGGCGGGCGCGCGGTCTTTATTGACGATTTGTTTGCAGATTTCAGAGCAAAAGTGCCATATTTACAATTTTGTAATCTTTTTTTGCAAGATTTTTTTTCTGATTGGTGGGTTGGATGGAGCATCAGATACTATAGAAAGGGGGAGGGGCTTAAGAAAGACCTGCAGCTAATGAATTAATTTTGTAAACAATATTGTATATTATTGACTCATTTTTGTCGGGCAGAAATCACTCATGACCTTTGACCTTTTTTCGGTTAAAAAGAATTGTAAATAATTCCTGTAAATTATTGAAATTGAAAAGGAGAAATATCTGCCAGTCCTTTGTTTATTTTTGTTTCGTTTGTTTTTCTCATTTGGTCGTCAACACGTAAGTTTGTTGACCGATTATTTCTGGTTACAATTACACTCTACGTGTGTCGAACTCCCCCCCGCCGCCCCCAGATCCCTTGGATCCCTGAATTATTAATGGGATTTCTATATATAACTTATCATATTTCTCAAACTTGGACTCGTTTTTGAGTATATACGATTGTGTCCCATAGCCAAATTGATTCATTTGTGTGTTTTTTTGTTGTTGTGACCCACACTGAATTTTCCGTCGGATATTATTATATATCAACTTGTGCCCGACCCCCGTGTACATTTGTTTATGTGAGAATTATTATTATTGATTGACTGACTTGAGTGCTTTCGATTTCGGAGAGAATAAAATCAACTTGACTGAGTTTTCTTAAAGTGAACAAGTCATTATTTTAATGTTGTACTATATGTAATAATAATACCTACTTCAATTAATCACAAATCTGTCCATAAACCGCGTATAAGATTGTTAATTGTGAATAATAAATTAGTTAATACGATCATTGTGAAACGTAGTTCCAAACTTAACCGCTAGATGGCGTTTGAGCTTCGGTTAATACCACAGTGGTTAATCATACCTGATTGTTTAAATGGCGCCGCTCAGTTTATAGTAAACAAGCCGGACATCTAACCCGCATTAAAAATAATTATTAAAGTTTATGACAATAAGTTAATGAAACTGCCATGGGTTTCGGAAACAAAAAAGTGTCGTACTTTTACGATCAGGATGTGGGCAATTTTCACTATGGTAAGCTGGATGCAAGCACTGGTTAACATTATGTCAGTCACTGAAATTAACTTACAATTTGTTACATTCTACAGGGCCTGGCCACCCAATGAAACCTCAGCGTCTAGCGGTTACTCACAGTTTAGTACTCAACTATGGCTTGTACAAGAAAATGCAGGTGTACCGCCCTTACCGGGCGTCCCCGCACGACATGGCGCGTTTCCACTCGGAGGACTACATCGAGTTTCTACAACGCGTCACCCCGCAGAATATCCAGGCTTACACAAAATGCCTCAGTCAGTTTAATGTCGGTGATGACTGGTAATTTGATGATGATGTTCTCATTCATACATTTGGTTAAATTTGTTTTTGTTTTGTAGCCCCGTATTTGATGGACTGTTTGACTTCTGCTCCATGTACACTGGCGCGTCTCTCGAGGGGGCCACCAAGCTGAACCACAACAGTACGGATATCGCCATCAACTGGTCGGGCGGACTGCATCACGCCAAGAAGTTTGAGGCGTCTGGGTTCTGTTACGTTAACGACATCGTCATCGCCATACTCGAGCTTCTCAAGTATCATCCTCGCGTCCTCTACATCGATATCGACATTCACCACGGTGATGGAGTACAAGAGGCGTTCTATCTGACAGACCGTGTGATGACCGTGTCATTCCACAAGTACGGCAACTACTTCTTTCCCGGCACAGGTAAATTAATCATCGTTTAAGTCAACGGATCGTGCAATGCTTGTTTACTGCAGGTGATATGTACGAGATCGGAGCAGAATGCGGTCGTTACTACAGCGTCAACGTCCCGCTGAAGGAAGGTATTGACGACCAGAGTTACCTGCAGATATTCAAGCCTGTCATCCAACACGTGATGGAGTTTTACCAGCCGACGGCCATTGTACTTCAGTGCGGTGCTGACTCGCTGGCCAACGACAGACTGGGCTGCTTTAACCTCAGCACGAAAGGACACGGGTATTTTTCTGTGGTCCGCGTTTTGTCACGTTACATCTGAACAATTGTGTATTTTGCAGTGAATGCGTCAAATTTGTCAAAGATCTGAACGTTCCACTGCTCGTCCTCGGCGGAGGAGGTTACACGCTTCGCAATGTCGCCCGCTGCTGGACGTTCGAGACGTCGCTCCTAGTGGACGAATCGATTAGCAATGAATTGCCGTATACGGGTAACAACATTTATTAATGGTTTATACTAGTAACTGTAGAGTTAAATTAAATTCAATTCAATTTTTAAGTATTAAATAATCATGTCTTTGCAGAGTATTTTGAATATTTTGCCCCCGATTTCTCCCTACATCCCGAAGTTGTCACACGGCAGGAGAACGCAAACAGCAAACAATATCTCGATTCCATCGTGAGAACGGTTTATGAAAACCTTAAGATGGTCGAGCACGCACCCAGGTATTTATACTGCCATTAGTTTTCTCAATAAATTCTTATTAAAATTTAATGGTGTTGACATCTGTCGTAGCGTCATGATGCAGGACGTCCCGCCCGATCTGCTTTTGCTCGAGGACCAGGAAGAACCAAATCCGGACGTTCGAGTCAGCCAGGCTGATGAAGATAAACGGTAATCGAAATACTTGTCAACTGATTATATTTACTTCAACAATACACGTCTTTCTGTCAGGATCGAACCAGGGAATGAATTTTACGATGGGGACAAGGATCAAGATCGGGACGCGGCCCCTGCGGAATCTTAACCTTGCTGTTAATCCTCGTTTCTCAAGACAATTCCATAAAAATCCACATGTTTTATGTCGACGGTTTTCATTTATCATTGATTATTCGTCGGTTGCATCATTTTTGTAATAACCCAGCGAATGCAATATATCATTTGATGATAGAACGAATCAACTCGAATTTTTGGTCTTTATCACATTACATTATCAGGACAACAAGGGTTAACACAGATATTATATTACTAACTAATATATTAAAACTCGATATCTACCCGACGTGATATATAATATAAATAAATATGTAATATGTAATAATGGTTGGTGGATTTAACTAGATCAACCAATTTTGAACAATGCAATGGATTGGTCTATTTTGTATAATAAAGAATCGATTATACAATCAATATATATCGATCATAACGAAGCCGCATATTTTTAAAAGGTGTGTGTAGAGTATAAATGTTATAAATCGGGAAATGTTCACTGAAAAAATAAAGAAACTGATAATACAAAGAATAGAAGCGAATAATTCATTTTACGTAAATATGGCAACTCTGCAAGGTTGTACGTTACGTTCAGTTCTGCATGTCGCCACCACTGATTCATGTTTAAGGTAAAATGGCTTCGCGGGAGCCCCCCGACGCTTTGTTGACTGAAAACCCGAGTTCACCGCTCGAGTTCAGTGGTTTCGAAAGTGACCATTCCGTTAAAGATGAGGCCAGCCGCCCTACAAATGACAGAGACACCAGCATGAGTGAATTCATTCGCAATTTACCTGGTTTGCCGCCCAATACAAACAGCAAGAACGCGTCTGTTTCCATCAGTACTGATGTTGTTTCCATCGTAGCCGTTTCTGGCCCGCTTGAGGAGAACCACTTACCAGGCACCCCGCTGAAGACGGAGAATCGCGAGGTGGCGTCGTGCGAGTCGAGTCCTGAGAAGAAGCGGCGGGACGAGCGGGACCGACGCAGGAGTCACCGCGAGTGCCGCAAGTGTTACGAGCGACGCAAGGTGAAGAAGTGCAACGTTGGGGTTCAGTGCAAGATCGAGAAGCATCTCAAGAGTCACAAGTCTCACTTCTCGTTTTCTCGACCGCTATCGTCGGCTGTCTTCAGCTGGGAGAACCTCAAGTACGCGTCCCTGATGCAGATCGAAGTCTACCCCAATGGCGGCGGCAGCATTGTGCACATGTTTCAGGACGAGATCGACCAGTTAAATCTAAGCGAGAAAGACATGATCGACCTGGCGCACGAGTATTTTAAGGTAATTGCAGACTGTGTCACGTGTTCACTTATCACAAACTTAACTGGCTTTCTTGTACACCAGGTCGTGTTCGCCGAAGATGATGATGGAAATGCTTACCACATTACAGGAATTGTTCACGACGGCGCGCGGTACATGCCCGAGCTCCTGGACCACTTTTCTGAGAATTACCCAAATTTGACGGTCAAGAACGGCGTGCTCGGGAGGAACTCGGACATTGAGACAACGAGCATGTCTCGTTACAGAGATCAGGTATAATTGAAAATCTGGTATCATGCGACACATTGTTAAAAAAACATGATTGGTAGGTATCCAAAACGTATTGCAATGGTACGTTCCGACACGGTCCCCTGCACCAAATCTCATTGGTCGGAACCGTCACCGAGGAGGTCGGTGGCTACTTTCCCAAGTTCCTCAACATCATGGAGCAGAGCGTCTTCCTGCGGATGGTCATGCCGTGGGGTGACCTCAGCATGGTCAAAATGGACACACCGTTGGAATCCAACGACGGACCCATCCTGTGGATACGACCCGGCGAGCAGCTCGTTCCTACTGCCGAACTGCATTCGTCTAAATCCCCGCAGAAACGGAAGAGAGCCGGCATCAACGAATTAAGGGTAATTTCAAGTTTAATCAACTTTCGATTATTAACTATTCTGTAAATATCATCTCATACAAATAGAACCTGCAATACCTTCCTCGGACGTTAGAAGCCCGCGAAATCCTCTTCGAGGATCGAACCAAAGCGCACGCCGACCACGTTGGTCACGGTCTCGATCGACAGACTACGGCAGCTGTCGGCGTACTTAAAGTATTTCATTCTTTTTTTAATTTCATGAATGTTTATTTTATTAAGTTGGCTGATGTGAATTCAGGCGGTCCATTGCGGACAACAGTACAAAGGCAACAGAATTGTCAAAGACGTCATCGCCTTCCACGCAGCCGATTTCAACCAGCTGGTGTACACGCTGCAGCTGGACCTGCACGAGCCTCCCATCTCGCAGTGCATCCAGTGGGTTGAGGATGCCAAGCTGAACCAGCTGCACCGTGAGGGAATCCGTTACGCCAGGATCAACCTCTCAGACAACGACATCTACTTCCTTCCCCGCAACATCATCCACCAGTTCCGGACGGTCTCCGCCGTCACCAGCATCGCATGGCACGTCCGGCTGAAGCAGTACTATCCTGAACTGGTGCAGGAGTACCGGCAGACGAGGAAGCAGGAGAATGGTAAACAGTTGGTCGAGGAGGATCTCAGAAAGCGCGGGATGAAGCGCTACGTGCCGTCGAACGCCGGGCTGGAGAACTGCGACATGGACAACCACAAGTCGAAAATGAGGGTAACCGTTGAAGAAGATGGAGAAACCTCGGAATCGGACGAAAAGAAGGAGAAAGCGAAAGTGAAGGACATCAGGAAGGAAGACAAGGCTGATAAACAGAAGGAAGAGGCCAAAGTGAAGAACAAGGAGGAAGAAAGGAAGGTTAAAGAAGAAAAGACTGATAAACCCAAGGAGGAAGCAAAAATTAAAGAAGAAAGAAAGACCAAAGACGAAAAGACTGAAAAGCCGAAGGAAGAGGCAAAGTCTAAGGATGAAAAGAAGAGCAAAGAGGAAAAGGCGGATAAACCGAAGGAGGAGGCAAAACTGAAAGAAGAAAGGAGGAACAAAGAAGATAAGTCTGATAAACCAAAGGACGAAGGAAAGGAAAAGGATAAAAGGAAGGATGAAGCAAAACCCAGGGACGAAAAGAAGGTCAAGGAAGAAAAGGTTGACAAACCTAAGGAAGAGGCAAAACCAAAGGACGAAAAGAAGGTCAAGGAAGAAAAGGTTGACAAACCTAAGGAAGAGGCAAAACCAAAGGACGAGAAGAAGATTAAAGAAGAAAAGGTTGATAAACCGAAGGAAGAGGCAAAACACAAGGAGGAAAGGAGAAATAAAGAAGAAAAATCTGATAAATCCAAGGAAGAAAGAAGAAATAAAGAGGAGAGATCTGACAAACACCGTGACGAATCAAAAAGCAAAAGAAAGGACGACGAAAGGAAGAGCAAAGAGGAAAGGCGTGATAAACACCGATCCAAAGAGGACGAAAGAAGACCCAAAGAGAAACACCGCGACAAGGACAAACACCGAGAAAAGACTGAGAAACCCAGAGACGAAAGGAAAGATAAAGCAGAAACGGAGAAAACCAGAGACGAGGAGGAAGAAAAGGGGAAGGAGAACAAAGTAAACGGAGAAATGGCAAAACCGGATGAAACCTCGCTGAAAACCGAGGCTGACACCTTGAAGGAGACGGTCGTGGCGGGCGAAAAGAGGGAAGAAGAGCAAGGCAAAGGAAAGGAGAACGAAAAGGAGGAAGAACCGAAGAAAGTCGATGAAAGACCGAGCAAAAAGGACCACGATAAAGAGAAGGAGGAGCGACGGAAACGAAGGAGGGAGGAAGAAAGGACCGAAAAGGAGAAGAGGAGAAGGACGGATGATAAGGAGAAACGCAAGGTCAACGGTTCGTCGCAATCGGATTCCAAGATTTACTCGTCCGTTTCGAGATTGAACGCTGCAGCGATGGTCAAGAAGGATCTGTTGGCCGGTGGAGATCTGCTCGGCCACATCATGTCCTCCATGACGACCGTGTCCAAACCCAAGGAGGATGGCGAGGCAGACTGAGATTCTCCAATAACATCCACGCCTTTCTCTTTCCATTTAATATTTGTTGAATTGATGGATCAACTTCTGGTATCTTTTTGTTATTTCTGATTTTATTTTTCAACTCATTTGTTATCAAATTATTTTGTTGTGTGAATGTGTACGAGCGCGTGTTTTGTTGAGAAATTCAACGCGATTCCATAATACTGTCAATCCTGGTTGAGTAGAGCGGCGGTTACGGTGTTGATCTCAGTACCTGATAATCCTTTTTTTTCTTCTTTTGGTTTTTCTGATTGAAATCCTCCAATCAGCTTTTTCTCCCACTTATCTCTTGTTTTGCCACCCACATCTCCAACACGGCGAATTTTTTTTGCTAATGAAATAAAAAACGAGTGAAAACACTTTAGCCAAGTTGCAAAATAAAACAACAATAAGTGAGTAAATAATACACGGTTTGTCAGAGACAGGGTTTGTTTATTTTTGCGGTTTTGTTTGCTGTTTCTGTTATTTTTCTTGTTTATCTGCTGTTTTGCTTAAAGTCCAGGGCTAAAGCCGGCTACTGTACAACTCGCAACAAGGCAGCACTGTCGACTTGCTCACCGAAGCATTTCCTATCTCAGGCCTTGTTGAGTTCCACCTACAGACGAATAAAATAGAAGTACTTGAATGGAATACCTTTTGATGTGTAGTAATTAACGATATTTTCGCAATTTGACGTAAAAATTAATACGTACGGATATTAAGTATAATTAACTTATGCAATAATGTTTTCATTAGATTAGAATGAATCACAGTGTTACCAGTCTAGTCTTTTGTACACAAGCTGCAAAATTCTTGACTTCTGACGAGCACTTGAGGGACTCTTTGCTATTCTCCGCGTAACAGCCCAGCACTTGGACCCTGGCCTCCTCGCAGACGGGCCCGCAGCTCTCCCGCGCGAACTGCTTCTGCACGTCGTCAATGGCGGAGCGGAACTCGGCCTCCGTGTAGTCAGCTAGCGTTTTGTACTGAAACGACACCAACATTCAACAATTCGAATACTGGACAGAAACAATTTAGTTGTTACATCGCTTTGTAGCTTGGTCAAGTGTTTGCGCCAATGTTCCTCCACTCGTCGGATCTCGGCTTCGCGTTCTTGACGTATCTTCAGGGCTGTCAAGTGGGCCTCCTCGAGGAAACGGCCGAACTGCGATGGATCCACCTCGGTCTTCGGCCCCGCCGCGCTCGAATTGACCTCCCTGCGGGAAAGCACGGGACTCGGGGAAACTTCGGCAGGGCTGGGGACTATCAGAACGTGCGTGTTAGAAGCTTAAAACGATGGTGTTGATGACTGTGTTTACCTGGCACCTGCTGCTGCGGCGGTGGTGGGGACCTCGGGACGTGTTGTTCCTCCCGCGATCCTTCAAACTCTCCTCTCAGACGGCGAACGACAGAATCTGAAATCTATAAAACATTCATCAGACAGAGTTTTATTAATTCAGACTGTTAATTATATATATGGAAAGTTTACTTTAATAACTCCAGCGACTTCATCGTTGACCACCGTGATTTTCCGATTGCTTTGCGAATTTCCCATGGCGTGGCCCTGGTCATTCAATCAACAAGTATTAAATAAATAATTTAATATAGAGAATTTGAAGTGGAAATGGTTATTCACCAAGTCTCAGGCCCCTTTTTTCGAACGAGATTTTCCCTCACGAAAGACGTCGTCGGCCTAAGAAAAACACAGACGAGGAAACCTGGCGGCCTTATCGCCAGTGTTTTCAGGAATTTAGATCGTTGGTTGACCGCAAGATGGCGAAACCATGTGAGTTCTCCTTTTTATACCTTTTTAAATGTTAAAGCTTAAAAAGTAATGTTTTAAATTCAAATTAATATAAAGCAACTAGGTGAGACTACCTGAGAACAGCATTACGAAGTTTATTCAAAATATTTTCGGAATTAACGCTAGTTTGATTCTGAATCTCGTTTTTCCCCACATTATTATACGTATTATTTCACTTGCATATTCTTCCATTTATATGTTCACCTTATTTATATACTTTATTATTTTTATATTATGTTGTTTATTATTTCTTTTGTAATGTTGTGAAACGTCTGAAGAAAAACTACTTTTTCACATCCATCCGCAATCTTTCCGCTTTCCGAGGTGTTCCAACTCTAACTAAGTTATTACCGATTATAATTACACAAGGTTTTAAACTATCACGAAGAAATCATTACTACAGCTTAAGAATTTCAATTGGCACTGCTGCTGGTCTCAAATTTTGGATGCGAACATACCTAGCATATCCTCGATAGTATAGTGGTTAGTATCCCCGCCTGTCACGCGGGAGACCGGGGTTCAATTCCCCGTCGGGGAGATCTTTTTTCTTTCTTTCCCTTATAAAACAACAACAAATTAACGTCTTTGTNATTGGCCGTGGGTTGACGCTAGTGGTTCAGCCATGCCCTTCGTGTGAACAGTTGTTGAATTCGACTTTCTTGTTCTAACTGGAAGGCAACAATTGAACATTGAACATTTGAACAAACAACTGAGAATTTGTTTTGTTTGAAACTGTTTTTTCATTTTGTGACTCGTTGCTGAGAAATAGCCGTATTGAGCATGCATAAGCAACTTGCTCGTTGATATAATCGGAGTTTGTTTTCTGTCTACCGTCACTGGGTCTAAGGCTGTTCACTCGGTTGAAAAATAATCAGTGATAACGTTTAGACTATATGATGATAAAAAAAATTATACATCAGATACGAGCGTGTTTTATTGATTTAAAGAAAAAAGTCAGAGCCATCAAAGTATCTACGGTCTATATACTGCCCAAGCATTGGGCGGGTTTCCTTTTTAATGATGTCCCGTTTTCCCCCATACCTTATAGCGCTTTCTGACTACTTCTCAACTGAACACTAGAGAAGGTTTTACATTTTCTTCTTGGATTTCTGGACTAGCCATTTGGAAACTGAATTGGAATATCGGAGACTCCTACAAACTTAACGTCATTCCCGAATTTCGTTATCGTCAAGGGGATTTCACCAATATCAGGATGATCAAAAGTGCTCATCCCCTCGTGCACCGCAAGAAGTTCATCGCAATCCGTTCCATATTTGAAGGTCACCCGACCCAACGTTTTCGGCGATTGACGAACCCCGCAAACACCTTTCACCATATCAGGCGTAACTCGCAACTCGACGCAGCCATCAAAAGAGAAGTAGCATCGGCGGTCTAAGTTGATAAACCCCTAAGTCCAACTGGACCGTGTTTTCAACCTTCCAGGATCCCCACGGTGTATGCAAATTAGGAGGGTGAACCCCCTTTTTGCAAAATAAGTAATTAGCTATGTACCATTTATAGTCGTTATCCTTCCATTTGTAATTAATTTTAGTTTACTACAGTTCTCCCTGCATTTTTCATATTTCACACAATATGCCGACTTTGTTTTCTTCAAGTTTCCTCTGAAGTTTTTTAATTGTAAATAATTTGCGTTCAACCGAAGTAAACAAGAAGTATTTCAGCCCGGGCGAAAAATATCTTTGATCCGAATACTAGTCCAGATAACAGGGTAACTTGATAGCCTGTTTATTCTATCGATTGCCAACCTCCACTCGAAACTAACCGATTAAACGAAAAGGCATCCTTGATAATGAACTCTCAATCTGCTTCGGAAAAACTGGCAAAATCCCTTGTTGTAACATCAGAGTTACACATAAAGGTGTTTTCAGGGTTTCCAACACTCATTTCATCTCGATATCAAGAACGGTCTGCGACGACTTAATTGTCGAAGATGCTTTAATCCGTAGCCAAGCTTTCGTGGTAGCTTGCTGGAACTGACGCGTGTAAAACGTGTATATCAACGGGTTGATGGCCGAATTGATCGGCAGGATAAACACGGCTACCCAAGCATAAACCTATTTTTGGTAGAAAAGAAATACGTAATTTCATTCAGTTAAGAGGTTTGAGAGATTCAAGGTTTTGTACCGTCGGCGGTAAGCCAATCCCAGCAGCCGACACGAGACCAAGAACGATGATGGGAAGCCAACATGATATATCAGTACCAATGATCATCATGATCCTCCGTCCAATCACGGCTTTGGTGTTGACAGCGGTGTTGGTAGTGCTTCTATTGGATTTCATTACTTCAAGGAATATGCTCACATAGCACATTAGGATTGCAAGCACCGAAATAGAGTTTAGACCTAGAATAGAAAGAAACAAGTCTTTAAATTTCGTGCTGGGCAGAAGGACGATGTTCAACCTAGTTTTACCTATGAAAATCGAGAAAGAATAATTCCAGCTGGGACCAGCCAGCTGCAGAGTTGGCTTTCCGGAAGAGTTGGCGGGTTGAACGAAAAAGGGAAGTGCCAGGCAAACGCCAGACTTATTGAAGTTCCTATTCCAGAAAATACCAAGAAAACATATAGGTAGACAGACGATAGATAGACGGATGGATGGGCGGATGCAAAGACAGGCCACTTACGGTAAATCCATAGACATTAGCGGGACTGCAGCAAGCAATGCTGACACAATTAGGAGTACCACGGCAATAATGGTGACGGAAATCGACCCGAGAATGTGGTGTCGTGTTGGATAGGCTACTGCGTAGTGCCGATCAATTGTGATCACTGTTGAATGTAACGATTTGCATCTTTACTGGTTCCTTGATCCCATCAAGTTAAGTTAGTCTTACTAGTTAGGATGAAAACAGTGAATTCTGACGAAAAAGTCGAGAGAAACCCCGCCAAGGAACACCACGAGGATCGTCTCCATTCTTAGTCCTGGAAAACGTAATAGCCTCGAAACACCTGGTCAGCAGTGCCGATGATTAGAAGGAAAATTCCCATGCAAAGGTCACCTGTTTAATCAAGTAAATAATTACTGCATAAAGTATACACTTTATAAATCCCTCTTCTGTCCATGTTGTTAGATATAGCAAGACTCTTTAGTTAGACAGGCTTGGATAGATAGTTTTAGACTAGTTCTTATATAGATATCAACCTCTAACTCTCTGTCTTCTTCAATCCATCTGTCCACCAACTATCTGCCCAACTACCTAGCTAACCTACCTATCTATCTGTTGATCTACAATTGTGTCTTCTATTTATAGCTACTTGTTTTTCTCGCTACCTAAACAACCCAAAGAGGGCTTACCAAAAGCCAAACACATCAAGAGAATATTAGATTTGCTTTGATTCTGGTTAGCATCTCTGTTTCTAGCTCGGTATCGGGATGACAGACGCCATAAGATGACAGCCACGTTACAAACGACAGCAAAACCTCCCATCCCAGCATCCAGATAAAGAATCCTAAAACCTTATTATGCATCAAATCCTGACATGAAGAGAAGGTAGGGTCCACGTTCAAATAGTGCTCTATCGGTTCTTGCCGCACTGTAAAATGGTAAACGTATATCTTTTATTGTATATCTTAAAACAAGAGTTGATATCAAACCAAATTCGTAGCCGTCGAGCCAATAGACAGACCGGGTTGGCCACACACACGATAGGCCAGAATCGCCGACGATGCAGCAAAAGTCGGAATTCTCTGAATACCTACACAAGTTAAAATGCTGTTAAGTTGATTAATGTGCTTAAACATCCGAGTGCTGATCTGCTTACACAGTCAGGTTAGACGGTAGGCCACGAAAGGCGTACGGACCAATCACTTGCAGGTTGTTTTTTCGCAAATCCCTTAATTGAAAGTTTATTAAGTACGAGTTCAATTAACAGACGGAGACTGCGTCAGGACCTTCAGGTATATATGGGTAATGACTGTACTTACAACATTCTCAGTTTAGGCAACCGTTGAAAAGATCCCGATTGTATCGCTGATATTTCGTTGCTATAAAACCATCTGTAGAAATATTGCATAGATAGGTAGATAGATCTTAGATAGATAGGTAGATTAGATAGACGCAAAACATCGAGAACACATAGACAGACATATAGATGGATGGATGCATAGACAATACATAGATAAACAGATAGATACACAAATAGATAGATAGATAAATAGTTGAACAGACAGATCAGTCGGCAGGTAGGTAAGTAGGTAGATGGAACTATACAGATAGACAGACAGATGACGTGGTAGATACATACATAGTTTACTTACAATTCTGTTAAATTACCAAGTGCACCGATCGTACTGGCATTGATTGCAGTCAACTTGTTAAAGCCCAGGTCACTTCAAACCAGACAACCTCGTTAGTCGAGCCATCTAAACAGATTCTGGTACATTGCCACTTACAGTTCAATTAGCGAAGATAATTCGTTGAATGTTCCGTCTTCAAGTACCGCAATTTTGTTACCGGACAGCGCTCTGAAAAAGCATTGTTAAACTGTTATTACTTGAAATAAACTTCTTAATTTACTTACAACTTTTGTAGATTTTTCAGATCACTGAATACTCCATTACTTAAGGAAGTTAAGTTACATGAACCGAGATCCCTTTGATCAAGCCAAAACATTAAACCAAACCACGAATCTAGTTCAGAAAATATTACTTACAGATCTTTTAATAACGCCAGTCCATTAAACGATCCCTTTTCCAAGTCGGAGAGTTCCTCATTGCGGCCAAGCCATCTTAATTCATTTACAACTTACTTAATTCGTATGAAGGTTAATTATTTAATACTTAATTACTTTTTTACTTAATTAAGTACTTTTAAAAGTACTCACAACGTATCGAGATTGGGAATCCCGCTGAACATTCCTGCCTGAATCCTAATCAACTTGCTGATTCCCAAGGATCTGAGATTCATTCGCACTGCTAGATTATTGGCGTAAACTTTTATTCAATGATACTTACAGAAATGTTAAAGAGCGTAGACCAGCAAACGCTTCATTCTCTATAACGGATATCTCGTTATAACCCAACGACCTTTTGGAATATATTGAATTAAGTTGTATTTCAGTTAAATTACTTAAGATAATGATTTAACTTACAGCTCTTTCAAGTTGGCCAGTTTGTTGAAGACCCCCGTCTTAACCTTTTTCAGCTGATTGTACGTCAGATCCCTTTGGAATTAAGTAAAAAAATTTAGCTAACAAGTATTGAAGTAAAATTCCTTATGAGAAAAAATGTTTTCAACTTACAGTTTTTCGAGCGCTGCAAATTCATCAAAGGCTCCTGGTTCCAGGGTCGTTATGTCATTTCTTTCCAAGGACCTGCGTTGAAATCGGGATTAAATGTTAATCGAGAATAACGTTAAATTACTTAACTACTTACAAAGCAGTAATATTGATAGCACCAGCTAACTTGGGTACTTGAGTCAATCCCTTTTCCCTACAGGTCACTGAAACCAACCGAGCATTGATGTATTCCCGGCACTGCACTGAAAAACAAGTACGAAGAGGGTATAAGGTGAATTTGAATTTTCATTACTATGTGAAAAAATTGAAGTACTGTTAGCTAGGGTAGTTGTATCAGTACTGCGCGATCCTCATGCAGAAGAAGCATTAACAGTTTATTGGATAAAATTCTACTCAAGTTAAATAAATTACCGATTAAGAATGGAAGCCAGAGAAAGATCAGTCCCAGCATGTTCCTGTTAACTTGATCAAGTTAAAAAAAAATTATTAAAACATTTACGGATTTGGAAAGAGCGTCGGAAGTTATGAAAACAGGAGACTTGATTGTCTGTCTAAGAAATACCACTTTACCCGTGTTGATACATATCCTCCGATAACAAAACAGCAACAAGAAACATAAACGTCCGGCTTTTTTTAGTTTTCCGAAATTGTGATTGAAACATACAACTCTTACGTAATATCATTATCACTTTTTCTTCGTCAGACCAGAATATTTAAAGAGTATTCATAGGCAATTTGAGAGAGGACTATTTTATGTTATGTTATAAGCGCGACCTTGAGAAAACCGGTCCGTCTGTTATAATCTTCTGTAAGATGCACAAAGGCGGCACTTGTCAAGAACATGAGATACAAGTAAAACAGAGAATTGTTAAAAAGTAAGTCACAAATGAGCATCACCTTTAGCAAGATGACTGAATGTCTAATAATGATATTTTCGTAAAAACTCCAAAGGAAATCTTACCTTGTGACGTACAAACAATACTTGGACGAGGCAAGCGGGATGTTGAAAACAGAGTGACTACAAGGTTGCACCGCGCAAATAGCCTTAAGGCATTTCCTTGCTTCCAAATTTAGGAACCTCTGTTGTCGTTGTTTTTTCAGAACATTGTGAAAGAGGACGTTTGATAGTTGTAATTACTGACAAAGAATCTTTGTTGTGCTTTGTTCAAGTTCCTTACAAGGCGCATAGGTTATGACGTCACGTCACGTGACTCTCCACAAGGATCTATACGCTTCAATATAAGACAATACTGATATGTGTTAAAAAATAATTCCAAGTTATATCTGCAAGACAGAGGAAGATCAATGTTCCGACGTATTCCTGGTTTCCATATTTCTTTTTGTCTAAACCATGCTGAATGATTGGTTAAACCGATTAACTCGGTAGCTAAGTAAACTTTCTGTTAAAACTACGGAAAGACTCAACACGTGTATACATTGGTGTTGAAAGATGGTTTATAAAGTTCTTTAAGTGTGCGGTAGTTCTCGCCGCTTCGTGGGTTACCGAGCTACCAATCCCCACGCTGCGTTTGTTAAAAAAAGGAATTTACGCTGTGAAAATTGAAAGAAGGGACTACTTTTTGGCAAGAAGAAGCGCCAACTTGAGAATATCAGTCCGCCTGTAGTTTGCAGTAAGAACCAAAGAACAAGACAGACTTGCTAAGAATCGTGGTGAACTTTACGTTTGAACGCAACATTTGTTCAATTCTTCAAGGATTCGAAGGTTGGGGATGCAATTGTTTGCTCAGTTCTTGAAAACGTGCGTTTTTTCGAAGGGTACTTAAGGTTTTACATATCTAACATCCTGCATGTGCAATTCATTATCCATGCCAGTTGATTTCTCTATTTTGCGTAAATTTATCTTAATCAGAGCCAGCTATCGATAATACTCAGTTAATAATTAATAATTAAGGAAATAGATTATTTAGGTGTTAAGTTAATCTTTGTATTCAATGTATGGCTTAATAAGAAAATTTAAGCAAAAAAACTGCAGAAAGCTACGAAGGAACTTTTGCGCAACTCCTGCGTCTAAACGTAAGGGGTCAACGTATGGGTTTGCGAGTTACGTCTTTCGATCCATTTGAATTTCTCACGTCAACCTAAGCTATCTCCCCAATCCTTCTTCTTCCTTCCTTTTCTCGTCCCCCTTGCTTGTTCCCCTTCGCCACCGGGCATCTACTATGCCGAACAGACAAGGAAAGCACACTCTTGCAAACAACACGCGTGTTTCCACAGTTTAAGTGCAGATAGATAGATAGATAGATAGATAGATAGATTGGTAGGTAGGTGGTAAATAGCTAGGTAGATAGGTAGGTAGACAGATAGATAGATAGATAAATAGATAGATAGATAGAAACATTTTTATGATGTAGTCGTCGTTGCTTTATTTTTGTAGCAAACATGAATATTCGCATTAAAGTCCCAACTAATTGAGTTCGGGATACAGTCCTCTGTTCTTAGCTGTTTGATAGTAACAATTTCTCCAAAGAGTGTTAATACTGAAATTTAAGCTGACGGCTGTAGCCTTTTTAGCGAAGGAGCTTGTACATCAAGATATACCTATAGCTTGCATTACGCCATCATGCTTAACAAGTTGTTGTTTCCAGCTGACTCTGCTACTTAATGAGTTACACAAGTAATACTAACACTGAGAGTAGATTTGCAATATAATTCTAGAGTGGTACAAAATCTCTTCCTGGAAGTTCTAGTTTCAGTCGTGCCAAAGCGACTGCTATTCGCAGTAAGTTTTGGTCACGATAGACCATAAGAGCAACAGCAATTTTGTCTACCACAATATAAGTGTATTGCTATTGCACTAATGTAGATAAAGGAATTGCCATATGCAATTGTTAGAATTTTGTGTATTTCCCCTTGCACCTGTTTGTATAGACGAGTTCACAGTAAAGGACCACGGTTATATATTTGGCGGTTAAATCAAATTTCCCCAAAGCAAAAAGGTAAGCTAGCACTTACCCTACCCTATCCACCAGAAAGGCAAGGATACAGATAACGTTAAGCAAACAAACTATCAAAGCCGGTAGACTCACAAATAAAAGGCAAAGCAGTAAGACAGTTACCATCATTTAGCAAACCCCTGCCGTCCATGACACTATTTACGCAGTTTTCGATGCCACCCACGTTGTTTGGTTCGCCGGTAAACCACATACTAGCGGGTATAACAATACCGCTAGGCTCCCAGACGAACGTACGAGAAGTTTGCTTGGTGATTCCAGAAGTCCAATAAAACTTGTTAAGACCCGGTGCACCTGTGAACCCCAAGTTTGATTAGGGACGTTGGCTAAAATGAACCGAGCAAAGCTTAGAACAGATGCTACCTAGGAGGCGGCCGACATCGCCGACAACGGTTAGCTCCATCAAGCTATCGTAGGACACTAGTCCGTCGAAGCCAAGGTACTGGCAGAAAGACATTGCCTCATCGCGGGTTTTCTGATAAGAAAAGACAAGTTTAGTAGATTTGCTTTCGTTTTACTGCATTTGCCATGGATTCAGTGTTAAGTGCATGCGAAGCAATACATATTAGGGTTCTATCATCATGGCGACTGAGATGTCAACAGCTTTGAAATGAACAATACACCGAAGGAAGTATGGTAAGATTTAAAGTGCCTTACCGCAAGGTTGTTGAAGTAACAGACGTAAGAGGTCCCTAGACATCTGCAAGGAGCGCTTAAACCTTGTCCATAAGTAGACTCCGGCGGGCATCGTTTCCTTGTAATCGATTTCTGTAAAGTGCATAACTGATGGCATCAGACGAATCAACGTAACACGCCTCTAGGAATTTACCTTAATTTCGACCGTCATATTCCTGAGTACCTCCGTTATGCCCCTTAAAAGCATGGCCGAACTAACTTCAACTGTTGAATTCTTTATGACAACTGGGAGAGGTGCATTGCTCACGGTGACATTTAAGGTGCTGGTGACCACATCGACCGGTAAAGGAACATTCAGAAGAGTCGTATTCAGTGCCGAGTTGCTAACATCGACTCGAAGGGATTTGTCAACTACACTCACGGAAATCGGCTGATCTGCTAGGATTACCGGTAGACTCTGATTGATGATTCCAACAGCTAGAGCCGGATTAGTTACGCTAACAGCTAGTGGTAGATTGGTGACGTCGACTGCTAGTGTATTGTTGACAATTCCAACCGGTAGAGGAATGTTGGTCACGCTAGCGTAGAGGGTATCATTCTGGATGGTAACCGGGAGCGAAGCGTTCACCAGCTGAACGGGCAGTGGTAAGTTGATCAAATTGGAATCAATTACGGTGTTTTCAATTCTCACGGGCAGGGAAGTGTTGACCACAGCAACCGGCAATGGTAGTCCCATAATGTTGGCATTCACCGGTGAGTCAAACTTTACCGGTACGGTTTCGTCGACAATACTGACCGGCAGTGGTGCGCTAATTGCAGCACTCAAGGGTATCGTTATTACCGGTGCAACAGTGTTAATGGGACGGGGAGTATTTTCCAAGTCTACATTTACCGGCGGTGATTCGCTTGGACTGTCCGTTTGTACCGGAGTATCTGCGACATTGACCTGCTGCGTCCAGTTCGCAGTGTCAATTAAGAACAGGGTGCCGCTCGAGCCTTGGGAACTCAGCGCGTTAGTCAGTACTTGGAAAGGCAGCAAAGAACTGGTGGCGCTGGCGTCTGAGGAAGGATCGATGACTCTTTGGAAAGGGGCCGTTGAATAACTGGCATAATTTGGCACAAAGTTTCTCAACAATGTGTTTGGGTACTATGGAAGGCATTCGGTAATATTTATAGTTTCTTAACACAAGTTTGCTTCAAAGTTTATAGGTACCTGAATAAAGGGCCAGTTGAAACCTGCAAAATTCATTGCCGGTCCAGAGGCCGGATAAGACGAAAGGATTGGGATCAGAGATGACATCGAGCTACGCTCATTGGGTTCATTTGCCATACCCCCAACCACCTCTCTGCCGTTCAGAAATGCATGTCCTTCGGTTGACCGTGTTCCTATATGCAGAGTAAAAATGTGACAATTGATGCTCGGAAAGTCAGCCCAAATCGGTTAAATCAATTCTGTTTTAGAAATAGCTAAGTAATGACTCAAGGAGTAAACACAAATAGCAAAGTACTTTAAAGTTTACCTTGATCTCGAATCCTCGTGCTTCTATAAAGACGAAAAGCAGCAGAGGTATAACTACGTTGCTGTACCAGAACATTGCTGAAACGGTGGTCAAGTGTACTTTCTTAAGCCGGGACGAGCTCTCACTCTTCAATACGAAACTGAAGGTACTGTGGCTCGCCTTATATACACGAGGTGCAACGCATCCTGATTTGCAAAAAGTTGCCTTATTGCCTTATTAGGAAAAAATACTACTCTTTGTTTTCATCCTTCCATGGAAGGTTGCAATCTTGATTGATTACTGAACAGCCACACCTGCTTAGTCCCAGAAGCTAATTTAAGCCTGCTGCCTTATGTCAGTTCCAAATGTATTCTTTCGCTTGCTTCTGCTTCTCCTGAATGCATACTATAGCAATAGTTGCCAACACCAGTCGATCACTTGCGTCCTAATTAGTTCAAGCTATAGCCTTAATAGTTTTCCTATAGGTATTTATGATGTTATTATATACTTCAAAGCAAGACTTTGAAACCTAGAACCGTCAACACCTGTCCGTATCATCAAACGGTTTTTTTACGACTAGAACTACTTACGCTTTGTGTTGATTTACGATCAGAGCACATACTACTAGTAAGTCTTTTCATATTTTCTAAAACTACAGTGTCATTGACACATCTGCAATATGACATAACAGGGGTTAACAAAAGTTGACTGTTGATTATTAGATTTAAATGTGCAGTGAAGGGTAACTTCGTAATTATGCAAGTCTATGATTAGATGCGTTCTATGCACTGAGCATACTTTTGGCGATTTTATTTGCAAATCGGGGTTGTAAGTCAACCTCATGGGCGATAGGGAGTAATAAATCTTAACCGATGTGGTCGCTTCGTTCTGTAAAAGACCTTCACCTCAGTACATGGCAACCCGTTCTTGCCTTATGCACTTAAACTTCGTAATTGCTTTTGCTTGACCTTGACTCGCGAAATTATGTTTGCTGTCAACGCACACCCTGCGAAGTAGTAACTTTAGTAACCAGAGGAAAGAAGTTTCATGTAGGAAAACTAATTAATGGCAAGGATGAAGTACGAAATATAGTATGAAAAAGCATTTTAGAAGCCTTTCCATATCTTTGGCCTTGCAGTGACCAGTTGACTGATACCGTGCTTGTTCCTTAGAATTGAATGATTCAACTGCTTACCATGAAATAACGAAGTAGTGTTGCGCCTTATCGCATTAGAATTATGTTTGTTTGAAAACAGGAGTGCATGCATAACAATACCTGCCTACCTATCTGTCTATCGAACTACATATCTTTCTGTCCATCTCTCTTCGTCCTCTATCTATCTATCTGCTTATCTCTATCTGTCTATCTATCTCAGACATATACATACATGCATCCACCCGTCCATCTGTCTTTGTCTGTCTAAAAATATGTATATCCAACCGCCTATCTATCTAGCTGTTCTCAAATATATATCTCGCTCTATCTACTAATGTCAGACGTATCAAAGTTAATTCTTTGTGCAATTTATTAGCATGCACGAGAATAGTTTCCAAGAAAAGTAAACACTCGACGTTTGCATTTAGATTGCCAATTGCGGGATGGGTAACGAATGGCCGTCTATAACGTTTTGCTTACATGAATCATGTGCAGCACGATAGGCGTTACGACACATGAATTAGCAACGCAAATACTCGTTAGATAATCGCAGTATTTTTACACTACTGCCAAAATGTTTCGCGCTTTAAGTCTTACCAAGTTCCCTGTATTCCCTAAGTTTTTTTAATGAAATTTTTATTAAGTTTTGAAATGTAACCCAAGTCATATACCTAAAGAGGGACCTATTGGTCAAGAGGAAGATGGGAAGAAAAAAAAATAAGCCCGACTAGGACCTGTCAGTCAAAGCGTAGTTATCGCTTGAGCTAGAAATGCAGTTATGAAACTAGACTCCCCTTCTCACTTATACTTTACCGGTTTATGCTCTTATAAACTTGGAAAAAAAAGTCTACTAACAGCAAGCTTCAGGTATTTCAGCAACGTGTCAGGTAAAGATATGCATCAGTCAGGTTAAAAGGGCAATAACATAGGAATAAAGAACCAAGAGGATTTCTGAGAAAATACGTTAAGTTCCTCAGCCAAGTTTCTCTTTTTTCGCCATTGATTCTTGTTTATAATCGATATCTTTCTCTTCTGATTTGGCCTCAAGTCTGTATCAGTTAAAAGAACGTTGTAATCATCTGTGATTGGTAGATGTAATGTCAACAAGCTATGTTTTCATTAGGATAATAATTTTTTGTCGAATAGGTTGGGCAGTGCGCACACCCCTGCTAGTCTGTTACTATTATCTGCCAAATATAAAACTTTGACGTGCTTTGTTAGCGTAGTTATTGTCTGCTTATAGGATGCTGTTTAGCTATACCTTCATTAGATTCCTCTGCAATTTCATCTTGTAGCGCGTAGCCTGCCGCGTGCTGCTTCAAACACTCTCACATCAGTCATTAGTGTTCATATGTTTGATTATTATGATTGCTGTATACGATTATGATTATCACAATCAGTTATTATAATGAGCAGCAACGTTACAAGCTAGAGTATCGAGCGAGCTAAAAATGCTCAAGGTGCATGAGATAGCATTATTTGGCTTGAACCAATCAGCTGTCGCCAACGGTGTGTTAGCTAAAGGTCAGTTCAAATTCCCCTTTTGGTTTGAGAGCGCCATGGAGGTCTTTTTTGAAACTAGGATCTAAACTTAATTTTATTTTAAGAAATTTGCAAGCCACATTGAAATCATGTTATTTTAAATTATATTTACTACAAATAAAAGTATCAATGTACGAACTAATGAGTTTGTTTCGAATTAAACGGGAAAATTAACATCTTCATGATGATTTTCCGAGACGTAGGTTCTGGAAACTGCCACCGTGGCGCTGTTTATTCATTTGGGATTGCGTCAATCCGGTGGGGGTAACAGACATGAATAAAAACGCAGCACCCTCGGTTTCCAAGGCAGCAATTCGTCAACATTCACCGTTCGTAATAGTCGTGCTAGTAAATCTTACGACAGTTCCAAGAATGCCCGCCTACAAACTTCACTATTTCAATATTCGAAAGCTCGCTGAGGTTTCCCGCTTGGTTTTGGCTCAAGCTGGAGTGGAATACGACGATGTCAGGATACCGTTCGACAAGTGGGCCGAACTGAAGAGCCGTAAGCATGATCCTTCCATACTTCTTGTCATATATCTGATTAAAGAGGTCCAATTTCTTTGTCTGGTTGACTCGCAGAGATGCCCTTTGGTCAGGTACCTATTCTCGAGGTGGATGGCAAGTGCCTCGCCCAGTCCGTCACCATCGCCCGCTACTTGGCTCGCCAGCACGGACTGGCCGGTCAGGACGACTGGGAGTCCGCACGTGTCGATATGTACGCTGACTGCGTCAAGGACCTGCTCAGTGGTATAATTGAATTTGAAACGTCGCGAATTTGAGTTGTCAACGGTTTAACCGCTATTAAGTAACGCAGCTCGCCCCAACATCTTTGGCGAAGAAGAGGCTAAGGCAAAGGAACTTCTCACCGAATACATCAACACCAAAGTGAAGGACCACCTCGAGATCCTGGAGAAACACTTGGAGAGCAGCACGTCTGGTTTCCTAGTCGGAGACTCGGTATTCCTCTTTGTATCTTGATATCTTAATCGGAACTTAACCTGTTTATTGACCTTTACAATAGGTTACCTGGGCCGACCTGTGCTACTTTGAATTCTTGTCATTCTTGTCTGACAAGGTTGGCAAGGACTTTCTGGAAAAGTTCCCAAAGGTCCAAAACCTGGTCGACAAGGTCGGAAACTTGCCCAACATCAAGAAGTGGGTCGAGTGTCGCCCGGAGACCGTTCTTTAAGACGTCGCTTACATCGTTAAAAAGGGAAGATGAGAATTAATTCGAAGTTTAAACTAGTTTTTTTTGCTATATTTGGCGCATTGAAGCATCTTGGTACACCCCTTCCCAAGTCCCAAAATGTGATTTGGAAATGGAATAACCTGGTATTTCTGCTGTATTCGTCCTTTTTGCAAATATGAAGATCTCGGAAGTTATTACTTTTGCTGCGTTTGAAATTAATTTACGAAGATCGAAACGGGTTTTATTGACAACACCTTGTTAATTCAAACCAAACTTAAATCTTAAATATATGTTTTGAGCTAGGAACGAGTTGACAGCTTTTGGCGACTGCTCGAATGGTCACCCACGAATCATAAAATACCTTCTCTTGTTTTTGTTTGAGCGACAGGTAACTTCCTTACTTACGCTTTAGACGGCCATTTGCTATCTGCAAAGTGACATCATCGTTTTGGTGATTTATTGAATTAACGATCAAATTTATCGATCTTACATGACTTACGAAAACAGACAGGAGCACTTGACATAGGAACGGAATTTTGCTCTTTACAGTATACTGGGTAATTGGTATCTTTTAAACAATAGTCCACAGTGTATCGCATCTTTCCTGAAGCTAGCTAAAGACTATTATATCTAAGATCTAAACTTCGTAAGGTGACTGGTAGCTTCCTCTAGCGACAAGAAAATAGGTTACATATTGTAAAGTTACTCCATGAAGGAGGTGTCGTTGGTATTTTAATTACAGATTATCGATTGGTCTTATCAATGATATAACAACTGATTAAAATATCAAGTCATAGTGTTGCTAACCGTGTGGTCATGATCCTAAACAACAAGATTTGAGATTAACCAATAGATTATTGAAAAGATTCAGGCCACTTTGTCAACACAGGGATAAGATAGTTGACATGATTGATAAGAGTAATATAGTAGTAAATTTGCTGGACGCTAGATGGCACTGGAAACCGTCATTGCGAAACTGCATTTTTCCAGCTGCAATCTCCTTCTACCATAGCTGACTCTGACGCAAAGTTATCCTGGTAGTAAGACTTCTAGACAGTCCAGTCTGTGTAACACGTGTGACGCACGGAAAAGCAGGAGAATTTTCGCTCCTCCGACCAAGGACTTGTACGACAAAGTGATTGATTTCACTTACGAAGAGTTCTATCCCAGGAAACCCGTTTCCGTAGGCGACGGTTACGGCGCATCACGTGACAGTGACGAAATACGACGATTTGCTTTCAAAGTTGGACAAAAGAGTTACACCCGTCGCCCTCAAACGAGATACCAACGTATAGCCGTAGCCGGCGTATGTATCAATAATGTTGTTCGTAAAAGTGTTAAATGTCGACTACTTGGTTATCTCAGGAGATGCAATGACGATTTAAGTTTTTCGAAGTCCTCGAGGAAGATATTGATATGCTTCGAAGAATTCCAGGTCGATGAAGGATTCAAACTGTACTTCCTGGGTGTGCATTCAAACTTTGGCGGGTTTTGGCATTGCCAGAACTCTAGCTAAACTCTCTCACTGAAGTTGGCGCATGACAGAGGGTTCAGGTTCGTGCGCTGCAACCCAACTAATCCGATTACAATGCGCCTGTTTGAACAAGCAGGGTGTGAAACCTTAAGAGAAGCAAGATTGCGACGGTTCATGAAAGAAAACGGAGAGCTGTTTATCCCTTACGCCAATGAAAGTAATCGTGCATGCTTATGTGCCCAATTACTGGAGTAAAGGTGTTTCAGCAATACAACCAGGTTAAGCAACCATCAACTGTCATATTTTCTATATCCCTAATGTCTGTTATTAACATATTCTACCTACTGTCTCTTAGAACGCCTAGCACAATGGAACATGTTTTGTACTTCAGTATACTCTATGTACTTCTACTGGTATGCTATGATTGGGCCAATAAGCAGAAATCATAATATAAAGTGAAATGGACTAATAGATAATTTAAGTATTTTTTAATATAATAATTTTTAAACGCGCCGTTAGGTGCCGCAAGTGACTTTGGTTACTTCTCTATAGATCTTATAAGTTAGACAAGTATTCAGATTCACACTAGTGTTATGATTACCCGTAAGATATACAAAATCAGCTACTGTTTACTAATTGCAATCAAAGCCGAACTCCAATATTTATAACTTAATTTTATTAGCTAATCTAAAGAAGTTTCAAGATAATACTGAAACGTCCCAAATAACGAGCATTAGTCATAATTTTATTCGTATTTCTTATATTATAGTTACTTAACTATAACTTCCATACGTTCAGATATATATCAGTTTAAACAGTAATAGATTGTTGGGTTTTGTGAATTATCCTAAGTACAAGAATTATATTGTATATTGTGACATTGTGTTATGTGTTTTTTTAATACTGACGCGCTACCTTGAAAAATCAGTCTGCTTGTAGCCTACGGTGGGCCCACAGCAACACAAACTTGTTAATGAAATTGCAGTCAACTTCAGTCTAAATACGATATTCCTCGTTGCCTCGACTATTGCGCAAATAGCTTTAGCAAGATTCATCCAAGAAGTGGGCGGTAAATCTCTACAATCAGTTAGTTTTAAAAAATGGATGTTTTTTTTTACCAAGAAGACTTGAAACCTTCGAACCAGTCTGACCACAGTGTTAGTGTTGCACAGTCAAAACAGCCTTAAGCTACTTCCTTACCTGCTTCCTGCAGAGATTGTTCATAACCTTGGATAAAATAATAACAGAATATTTCAAACTGTTGGCAAGAATTCGATTGTGGATATTTTAATGCAAGTTTGCCGGAAAGTTTCTAATCTTGTTCAAGTTCAAATTAAGCTATACTTTTGTTCCTCTAAGATCAATTTTTTCCGTCATAGTTGAAAAAGTTATTAAGACAACTGGATAATATGTCAAACTGTTTACTAAGCAATTAATTTGAATCTGTCTATCTATCTATCTATCTATCTATCTATCTATCTATCTATCTATCTATCTATCTATCTATCTATCTATCTATCTATCTATCTATCTGTCTATCTATCTATCTATCTATCCGTCTGTCTTCCGATCTGTCTTTCCACTGGTCTAATATTTCAGAATAAAAACGAAAATTCAACCGATTATTCTATTGCGTTCTTGGAGTACGTTGTCGTAATATGGGAAACCCCGCGAGAACCGGAGTTCTTGTGGTTTTTTCTTCTAAAGCCCGGTACTACATAAAACCAGTCTTGTATCCTGTTCCATATCTTCTGGCAGTTAGTTCGTAACAACTAAAGGTGGAGTTCTGTTTCTGCAAGTGCAGTTGTCCATTTTTGAATTAGTACTTCTGAATACAGGACCATGTTACAACTGATCTTATGGCCATTATTATTGGTCGGTATGTATCGAACTATGCTATAGTGAGTCCAATTATGTAGTTTTTATTACTCCTTCGTTTAGGCAAGTCGTCGAGTGTCGAAACATCAACTACTGCTATTCACGGTACCTATGGATTTAAGATAAATTTACCGTAATGTCAGAACTGATTATTGATCGGTTGTGCAGTACACTGCCAAGAAAACACTATAGCTGGATTGCTCGCAGTGAACTGTACGGGACAGGGATTGACTCAAGTACCCAACGTGCCTAATGCAAGCAACATCAGCTACTTGTAAGTACTTCAAACAACCTGGCGGATAAGGGACTTATTTTTCCTTGTTTTTCATTGCAACAGGTCAGTGGAAAAGAACGAAATAAAGATCCTAGAATCAGGAGCTTTTGGGGAGTTTCCAGCCCTTATCAACTTGTAAATTCAAACTTAAATAGGCGGCTTTGTCCCTTGTTTCTATATTATGTTTAAGAGTTAGGTTTAGACACATAGATAGATAAGTAGGTAGGTAGGCAAATAGATCGACAGAATTTCATCGTACTTTGGCGAAACGAATCAAGGCTCGAGTCTTTAACAAACTTAACTAACTTGACAGAACTGTAACTATTATATTTTACCTGTTTTGAAGTATCCCTTACATATATTGGGTAGTAATATATTTGTATTATCGCATAAAGGTCCCTGGTCAGCAACGAGATCTCCTTTATACAGAATGGCGCTTTTGCTGGTTTACGATCTTTGAAGCAATTGTAAGTACAATCTACCAATCAAGTTTAACAGTTCCAATACTGACAATTGTTCGTGATGTAATTGCCAGGGATTTGCGAACGAATAAATTGACTGGGATTCATACAGGAATGTTCAGCGGGCTTCTTAGCCTTCAAATACTGTAAGCACTGCCAATTAACTTTAAATAGAGATAACGTAACGTCAAAGTCGCTGAGCAGACATGTAAATTTGTTAATTTCAGACACTAGTCAGTAATTACTGGATTGCTTTTCAGATTGTTGTCCAGTAATAGCATAGTTTCTATAGAAGATGGGTCGTTCCATCGTCTGTCTTCGTTAACTGAACTGTAAGTTGCAACGCATTATAATCTAACTAGATAACGAATAAGATTCTTTCTGGTTTTGAAGTGATCTAGGATTCAACAAATTAACTGCAACCGACAGGAGCACATTCGGTACGCTTGCAAACTTGGTCAAACTGTAAGTGCTGTTAAGGAATGCTGAGAATCGTACTATGTTAAATGCACCTCTGGTTACCTAGATCGTTGTACCAGAATGAAATAGCCACGATACAATCGGAATCTTTTCACGGGTTGCCTTCACTGCAAGTCTTGTAAGTACACGCCCTGTTGTATGCAAAACATCGATTTCTGGATAGCAGTGTTAATTCAACACTATGACTGAATTTGAATCAGGGATTTGGGCAAGAACAAGCTGGAGGTGATTGGTCCGTATGCCTTCCACGGTCTACCTTCGAAGCCGACTGTGTAAGCAAATTATAGCATACCCATACTTTGAGCAAATTATAATCAACTGACTATTCCTATTCTATATAGGTTTTCGGATGATTCCGATTTCTGTTGTATCGTTGGTGATTCCGGCGTTTTTTGCCAGGAGCCAACCGAAGCTGTCTATATGCACGACGGATACAGATATGGTTATATAGTGACTTGTACTGTAAGATGTACATTATACCGTGCGTTTTGGTTTTTGTAGTTAAGATATGGCCGTTAGATCACCCTTTCAACGTGGAGCCCACTTTCTCCTCCTGTCGGAATTTGATACATAATACAGTTATGCGAATCTTCATTTGGACGGAGGGGATCTTTGCCGTCGTTTGCAATGTTGCTGTCATCTTATGGCGCCTGCTTTCGCGATACCAAGCTAAAAACAGAGACATTAACGAGAATCAAAGAAAATCTCGTTTTCTATCGATTTGCTTAGCATCCGGTAAGTCTTTTCGCGCCAACAGTTGAGATAGATTGATAGATAGATAGGATGATCGATATGTACAGTCCTGAGAAAAAAGAAGGGTTCTGATTGGTAGGAAATCGTGCGGATCTTTCTAACTTTCGAATTATATCTTAGCAAAACTAACCACCTGATTTAAATGAAATTATGCAAATTTGTAAGCTACTATTAGTTCTATAGCCAGTACTTCTTGGCTGCTATATATTTGACAACTTGAGTGCCATAAGCGCTCTACCTGGCCCCAGCAAAGAACCCTTTTTTATTGTTCTAGACTGTTCTTGTAAAGATGTAAAGTTATTCTATGTATATTTTCTGTACATTTGTATCCGGTGCAGTTATATAGTATTGATTCTACGTGCATTGTTTAGGTGACCTTTGTATGGGTGCTTTCCTGCTTGTCATCGCTAGTGCTGACCAGGTGTATCGAGGTTACTATGTTCTCCAGGACGAAGAATGGAGACGATCCTCGTGGTGTTCTTTAGCGGGATTTCTCTCGGCTTTCTCTTCCGAATTCACAATTTTCATCCTAACTGGTAGGACTGAAAGAACTTGATGGGGGATGAAAATACGGTTGAAGTGTTGAAACAAATATTTTCATTCACAGTGATTACGATTGACCGGTGCTACGCCATAACTTACCCGACGAGAAAACACATCCTGGATTCATTTTATGTAATGGTTATCGCCGCCGTACTCTTGATCGTGTCAGCACTGCTTGCTGCTGCCCCCCTAATGACTAGTAAACTACCGTAAGTTGAACTTATTCCTTAGTGCCTGTCTCTGTCTTCCCTATCTATCTATCTGTCTATCAGTCTGCCGGTCTGTCTGTCTGCCTGTATCTTTGTCTTCCGTCTATACTATCTATCTATCTACCCCCCAGTGTTATGTGTTATGAAACATATTTTTGATACGTATGTTTAATGTATTCCACGCTAGGAACTTTTACAATATATCTGCCGTTTGTCTGGCGCTACCTTTCTCCATTCAACCCACCACGTCGTCACAAAACTCAACGCTGAAAATGGCTGGTCCAAGCAGGGACTATTCTATTTCCGTTTTTATAGGTTCGTTTCATATCCAGGTTCAAACTCTTCCTTTTCGGCAAGAAATTCACAAAAACTTTGTTTCATCCTAGGTCTTAACTCCATTTTGGTGCTTACGATCCTGGTGTGCTATGCGAAGATATTTATCGAGACAATGAAATCCAATAGAAGCACTACCAACACCGCTGTCAACACTGAAGCTAAGATGGGACGCAGGATCATGACGATTATTGGAAATAAAATTCTTTGTTGGCTTCCGATCATTGCTCTTGGTTTTACGTCGGCTGCTGGGTTTGATTTATCGCCACAGGTACAAATTTTCAGTTGTTCTCACTAATGAAATGCAATAAACTGAATCATTCTTTCAGGTTTATTACACAGTAGCAGCGTTTATACTGCCCATTAATTCATCAGCCAACCCACTGATATACACTTTCTACACGCGTCAGTTTCGACAAGCTATATCAAAAACGTGGCGTAGACTTGGAGCACTGTGGTCTTTTAAGTAAGTCCGTCGCAGACCGTCGTTGAAATCGAGATGAATCAGAATGTTAAAAATCCTGATACACCTTAAGCGTACTCTGAACTGATCTAAGTTTCGTTTTCCCGATACGCACTTGATGATTAATGCATTAACCTCTTGTTGCTTCAAACTTCTTCTTCAAAACTTCAAACTATAAATACAACCATAATGTGACTTCTACCTTCTTCATCTTGCGTTTCATTGAATCAATCGCCAGCTTATTCTTATGCTGGTTCTGTGGTTGCCAAGCTAAACTGTTTACTTGCTGTAATAATCTATAAATATTATTATTATTTTAAAATACTGTTATTATTAATTAATATATCAAATTATATAAATAGATACGTAAACATCGAGATGATAACGCGATAAATTATTCTTTGTAGTACCAGACCATTGATGGGTTGCTTCACGTGTCTAGCAGAGGATGGCCGGGTAACCTTCGTAATAGTGCCTAAGGTCACAACCGTTTCTTTTTTACGGCCTTGAAGTAACGTCGTGTTTCTAAGAATTGTCGCCCAAACTGGTTAGCGTAAGGTCAGGTTTAGGTTAGGTTAACCTATTAGCCAGTCCCTTGTTAGTGCAATTGACATTCATTGTCTCCATTGCTTAATAGCATGGAGACATATTGTTCACTTTTTTCCACTCCATGTTTTTTTTTCTTTTTTTCCCCGTTTTTCTCCCCACCGGTTTTCCAAATTCCCTATCTGTTTCTATGTTAAATCGTTGTCCTATCTCTTAACATGGGAGCCAAACAAGTCCGGGCATGGTTCGCCCTTTTTTCCACTGCGGGAGAGTCAACCCGCCATCTCGCCCCACCGACTCGCCCTTGCCAACTCGCCCTCACCAACTCGCCCTTGCCAACTCGCCCTCACCAACTCGCCCCCACCAACTCGCCCTCACCAACTCGCCCCCACCAACTCGCCCCGCCATGTGCCGCACATGAGTCGATCCGACGTTCCGCGCCCTT
>JAIQCU010000578.1:0-42930 GCA_022114935.1 Leptestheria dahalacensis | reverse complement strand
ATTCCTCATTTTAAAAGTCAAAAATATGTTTGTTATTATCCAGGAGTTATAAATCAGCTCTGTATAACATGACCTTTTAATCTTGATATTTTGGTTTTTTGTTATAGGAAAGGAACCAAAAGCTAGATCATGCTTGAAGTTTGTGCCAAACTTGTAGACGGCCCTGCGTTTTTCGCGGGCGGGGACATCCATTGTCTGGTTACCTTCCGAAATGCTGGCGGTGAACTCGTGGACAAAAAGGCTCTCCAGCGAAGGTATTGTCAAACGTTGAATTTTGTCAATTACTGGCTGTATTACTCTGTCATTTCACTTTGTCGTACAGGGATGTATCAGACACTCTCGCGTGGGCCAGTGCTCAGATTGTTTGCGTCTGCAGTACCAACCCGTCGAAAGTAGCTCCTTCATCAGGAAAAAATTCATCCACGTTACAGCCGTCTGTAACATATGCCAACACCGCTTTGTCCCCGAGCAGAGGAGAACAAGGGTCAGTGGTATTCTCCACTAAACCGAAGATCCTCATCTGCGATTTGACTCTTTTGACGGGAGAACACAAGCAGTGTAACTGACATTGTTAATTTAATCAAATCCCTTAGGTTCATTGCTTTTTTTTTAAAAATAGGTCTGTACCAGGAAGTTATTCCCTGTGACGTAGTGCCTTCGTTCCGTGGACAGGCCGTCAAGTACTCTTACAAGTTGAAGATCGGCCTGCAGCGAGTCGGGTCAGTCGTGAAGATGTTACATCTACCCTTAAGGATATTGACATGGCAAGGTATTACTTCAAAACTTTTTCTACCATTGTGTAAGTACATGACCTGTTTGCAGCCCTAGAGTTACCGCAGTATCCCGAGGAGGAAGACCTCGCTCCAACCAATCCTTTCGTCACGAAGAGTCCACAAAATTCTCATCTAGAACAGGCTCTTCAGGCTATGCAGGTACAAACCTCAAAGGTTGGCGCGTAACAAAGTTTCATTCGTGTTTCCCGTCTACAGATGCTGAGTTCGAGAAGGACCCCCAACGTTTACAAAGTGACCAACAATCGCGGAAAGGTTGTGAGTTTGTGCCTCTTCAAAACATGCTTTCGTCTCGGTGAAGACATAGCAGCCACACTTGACTTTACGGACTCGGACATTACGTGCGTGCAGGTGAGCTTGACGTGAGATTCAAACAACCTTAACAATTCAATATATCTCTGTGAAAACATAGTACTGCGTGACGCTACAAAGTGAGGAAGTCATAGCAGAAGGCAAGCGACCCAGCCAAGGCCCCACAGCGACTGCGGCCAACGTCATGGTCATATCACACACCAAGTACCACGAAGTCAGTGCTGGCTATGAAAGCAGTCACATATCGCTGCCCATTCCGCTTCACGTGACGCCATCCTTTGACACGGACCTCGTCAGTCTGCGGTGGAAACTCCACTTCGAGTTTGTCACCTCGGTGAAGCCTGTAGAATTCGGTACGACAGAGGGGCAAAGTACGGACGCGGCTTTCATGCAGCAGGCGCCTAAATTTGTCGACATCGAAACAATGGTTTGGGATTTCCCGATAAAGATCTACCCGACGACACCGACACACGTGTCCAAGGCGCTCCACGTTCAACGAGAAGCTGTTATAACACTCTAACGTTTATCAGTCTTGCTGTTCATTTCCTTCCAATTTCTTTTTCATAATTTTTGCAGCTTAAAAATATAAATAAATGTATCAGTGTACTTGAGGATGAATTACAGAGAAAAAATATGTAACATTCAGTTGGAACGCAGTACAAAAGATGGGTAAATCACAAAGTTAACGCTGGTGAAACGGGAAATCTGCTGAATCCCCCGTATTCTCGCTCGTAGAAGCCGGCGACGCATCCTGCGACTGAGGTGTGTCGCCCGAATCTTGCTGCGGGACTTGATCTGTCCTGTCTCTGTCTGCTTGGATTGCCCGTACAATCGTCTGCTGCATTTTTATCATTTCCCGGGCGGACTGCAGCAAACCATCAGCCATGCGGTTGTACGACTGCAGCTGTAACTCGAGTAACTCTAGAATCTTGTCATTAGTCGTTTTCCTGCTGTCCTTTTGCCGCTGTAATCTGACAGATGGTGCAGGGTTCTGACTAGATTTGCTGTTTAGCTGTTCACGGCGGTTTGAACGTACCGAGTCACTTGCTGTGCCATTGGGTAACATAGGCAAGGCAGTATCGATGAGTACATCGCAGGCTATTCCGTGTTCTCTCGTACCCAAGCAGGCTTCTGTAAACTTCTCATCCTCGCAATCCAAAGCATCCATGTGCATATTATTTCCAACGTGACTGCCATTAGGGGTACAGCCAGGTGGCTCAGGTGAATGACTGGCTAAGGAGACATCACAGTCGACCCCAGCGTTCTGCAGTAGAGAGTCCATTTCGTCGTAGAAAACCCATGTGCGAGTAGAAGAACCTCGGTACTCGGTCATTAATTTTTCCTTCCTGGAATCAAAGAATGTTGAGGTCATCAAACTTAACTATAAAAAGGTAGATTCTGTGATAACTTACTTGTAGATTTTAGTCATGGTCCTCATCCGCTCCATAATCTCTTCCGGTCCTCTCGAGATGTCCATGCTCTGCAGTGCGTCTGCCATTGTTATGTAGACCTTTCTGTTCCTTTTTGCTAAACAACCGTAGTTTCGCTTTAGTTTTATAGTCAATAAGCTGCACATTAGCTAATATGTAATACGTTAACATGGATAGAAGAGGAATGTGTTACCCGCTCGTAACTCGTGCAAGTTTGCTTTCCAGACGAGGAGAAGACTAGCGGTCTCGTAGTCGCTCCAGTTTTTCCCTCTTTTGGGCATATTTACGTCCGTCTGATCGTTTTCTTTTCGTATTGTACAGTCAGTCAAACTGTGAATCAAAACACTGACACTCGTACAACAGCCAGTTTGTTGATTTCCTCCAGAGGTATGCGACGCATTTAAGGGTCAACATAACACACAGGTGGGAAAGGTTGTGCGGAAATCGAGATCACTCGAAACGTCACAGACACATCGCAACTGATTTCATTTCCTGAAATTTGTCAAGTTGATAGAAGTTGTTATAATGTTTTGTGGTTTTGTATTTAATCCCAACGTCCCAACCATTCTGTTCGAAGATATCGAACTCCTTATGATAATCGATTCTTATGAAAATGGCGGCATTTTTCTTAGATATCGATAAGCAACGAACTGTTACAAGCAAACGGAAAAATAGTTTAAAAAATAGTCTGATATGATCTTCAGCCATTAAATCCAAAATTTAATTTTTTAAATTGTAATCAGTAAGTTCTTGAACCTAGTCGTTAGATCCGTAGCAAACAGCAACAATCGATAAGTAAACCGCCTAATAATCGATATCAATAATGACGTCATACTGTTTCCAAGATATCGATAACCAACTAAGCAGGAATCAAATGGCGCTCTAAATAACAACAATACAAAGGAATCAAAAGGTAGTTCACAGTCTATACGGATTTGACATCAACATTGCTCTTCTGTGTTAGTTTTATTCAGTTGCCATAGTAACAAGTTCTTAAAATGACTGCGAGATGGCGCTGCTATCGCCGGATAGCACACGACGCGGCGCACGGAGACCTCCATACGAGAGAGAGGGAGCCTGCCCTTAAGGACTGGAAGAAAACCGTTGCGTTAGCCTGGTCGTCCATTACCTTTGCGCACCCCGTGAATCTTGTATCGCAATGCGAAATATTGCGTAAACGTTCAACCTCAACACTTTTCATAGGCAGTCGATTCATCCGAGTTATCCGTGGGTGTTTTCGGTGCGTATTATTGCGAATCTAACTTGCTGTTGAAGAATCGGCCTTGCCAAACAAACCGTTGGCGGCGAATAAAAGAATGGAATTCAGGTAGCCTCGGGGCATATCACGCCTTTTTCTTTTTCACCTCATTTTCTTAACCCCGTTTCCCCCCTCTCTTTATTAGTTTCAAATTCTCTCTCTCTATACATATTTACTATTATTTAAAATGAAAATTGGGTTAAATTTAAGTCGGCGTAATTTTTTTAATGGTGATGCTGCACTGCAGCTGCGAGTTAAAAAAAAACTGGAAAACTCGCCTCTCCTGGGTTGTTTACGTTACTTCCGCCTGCGTTCCGCGCTTGCGTGGAAACAAAAGAATTTCAGTTTTTTTTCACGTCCTGATGGAAATGATAGACAACGCCTCCGTATTGTGTTTATCGGACCGTTATAAGTTATGCGTGTGTTTGTATGGTTCCAGTTGCGTCTGTTTGCTTGCTTTTTTTTATTATTTTTTAAATATTAAAGGCCCTATTGGTCAAGTGTTTAATCCCGGGGCAGAGATACGACCTGGCTTGTAATTGCAGCAATTGTTCCACTTAGTGTCTCTTCGAAAGAGGAAGAATGAGGTCGTTGTGTTTTTATTTGTTTATTTCCCCTGTTTTTTTTTTGAATTGAGAAGAAGAGAGGAGATGTTTCCTCGTTGGAATGGAATGTGTGTCACGGTGCTAAAGAGAGATGCAGTCAGGTGGAAATTGCTGCTTGTTATTGTTATTACCATGCGAGTGTCATTTACTTGACTTACGATTAAGTTACAATAAAAATTAATCGATTAAAATGAGAAAGATAATGAGTTCTTAAAAACGGTTAATTAAAGATCATAATTACTGTTAATTTTCTTTATTTTTGATTTGAATTCAAATGGAGAATTTGGTTTTAAATTGCAGGATGAAATGAGAGCCGAATCGAGTATGAACGATCTGCAGGCACTGGCTGCTCGCCAGCAGCAGCAGCTGCACAACCAGGCGGCCATCATCGCGGCCAAGGAACAGCGGCTGCGTCACCTACAGGCACAGGTTCGGCTCAGCATGACTCAGTATCAAATTCAGACGCTTTTGGAACAAATGGTTCATTCAGAGTCTACTTAATAGATGACTCGTTACTTTGGTTTCCTGTCATATGTGTAGTGATTCAGTGACTCACGAATGACTCAGTAACGATTCACAGAAATGACTCGGCGACTCGCGATTGGCCCGTCAGTCACTTGTTCTCTAACGCCTCAACTTTCGAACACTTGGCTGATCTAGAAAAGACTCAACTCTTAACGTACAGTTGAATCAATGACTCACTAATGATAACAGAAGATGTGAAAATCTTGGTTGACTGAGGAACGAATCAGTGATGACTCAGTGACTCAAAGAATGTCTCAAAATGAATCATAGCCATACAATTTGAATTTCTTTCGTATGTAAAATGATTCCGTGACTCGCAATGACTCAACTGCGATTCACCAACGACTTAATGACTCATTAACCAGTTTTTACCAAATTCCTAAGCCTATTAGCACTTGTTTAACTGAGGACTCAGAGAATGACTGAAAATGTATCACATCTTTAAAGTTTGACGTTCTCTCCTTACGTAGAACGATTCAATGACTCACAAATGTTTCAATTACGGTTCAAGAACGACTGATGACTCGAAATGAATCGTATCCTTACAAGTCGACTATCTTTTCCTGTGGAAGCTCATTCGGTTACTCACAAGTGATAAGTGAGTCACTAGTGACTCAATATGTGTCATTTCAGTAATTTTCGTCGTTCTTTCTTATGCACTTTGCTTCTGACTCACTTTGTTCTGTTTTGCAGATTGAAGAGGGCGACGGTCTGAATGCGGGCAAGGAAGCTGCAGCCAACGAGGCGGAGCGGCTGCGCCGACTTCGCGAAAAGGTCGAAGCCCAGGAAGCCAAGCTGCGCAAACTGCGCGCCCTTCGCGGACAGGTCGAGCAGCAGAGGATCTCTAATGGCTCTCTCTGTAATTCCTCGAGATTACGATCCACTTTAATTGAAATAGACGTTAAGGATAATTCGCTTATCGACACGGTTTTATCAAAAACCCTTATTAATATTAATTAGTTTGATTTCCTTAATTATGTAATATTGTAATTTTTAACTGATTTAATTCACGACGTTTATTGAATTATTTCTTATTAGTTAATGGGTTATCGACACGGCCTACTGGATTGTCATTAGTTTAATATTAGATGATAATTGATTTTGATATTGACTTAATGTGTTTGCTATGGAAGCTGCTGATTTGACGTCCATTCGCGCGCTGTTCAACGAGAAGGAGAAGGAGCTGAGCGTGGCGGCAGCCCAGGTGGAGGAGCTGACCAAGCAGCTGGAACAGCTACAGTTCCAGGCGAGCCAAGCCCAGGCGCATCCTGGAACCAAAGCCTATTTTGTCCACCTGCACCTGGAACGCCTGAGGGCCGAACTTATGGTATTCCATTCATCTTAATTTTAATTTAATTTGAAATATCAAGTTAATCTAAGTTTAATTAGTGTTAGTTATTTATTGAAATTGATTGCCATTGTTATTGTTGTTAATTGACACAAGTTAATTGTGATTAAGTTTGATTGTATATTTCACGCTGGTTTTGATTTGTCAGTACCGGAATAAACTGAACGACCAGAAGAACTGCGAATTGGCGCAGCGCAAGCAGCAGCTGCTGGAGAACCGCGAGAACATCAGCGACTTGGACAAGCGCATCGCCGAGCTGCGCGACCGCCTGCAGCGCAAGAAGCAGCTCAACCAGCAGCTGGCCTCTCAGTTGAGCAGCGCTGCGGCACAGAAACCACAGCCAATCAAGACCCAGCCGCAGCGCAAGGCCCCGCCCCTTCAGCAGCAATCCCAAGTAAAAAAAATAAAAACATCATTTTTGTGTTAATCTAATAAAATTAACCTTTATGAGAACAAATTAAATTAACTTGAAATGCCACATTCTTCCCAAATAAATAATTATATAATATAATTTTAATTCAGTTATAATCTGTATACAGTTTAATTACAATTAACTACTAAAATGACACGTTACCTAGACAATTTCAAATTTATACAAAAAAAAATAGATTGCCGCCGTGGAACCGTTCAACCGACAGCCAGTGGCCTCTGCGACCACAGACGAGGACGTTGGCGATTTCAGCGCCTCCAAGAGCGACCCCAAATACCAGACGCTGCCACACAATACTCGTTTCGTGCCACTGATGTTCAATAACAACAACAACAACAACCTTCCCGCTCTGGTGAAATCCGTCAAAGTAGCGTCCGTACCGCCTCAGGTAGTTAATATCCGCTTTAGTCGATACAAATATTCATAAATTTACTGTAATAGGTAATTAGTGTACTTGTTTAGGTCAGTAATCAACTTAATGACATTACATTAATAATTTTTTGGTGAAAGGTCTCTGAAAAACCAGCGCTTCCGCCCAAACCCGCCGTCAAACCGACGTTGCCCCCGCGCCAGACTCCGGACAAGGACATCCTCCACTCGCCGGAGGAGGAGCCGCTGAAGAAACCCAGTCCGGAAGCCAATGAGAGGAAAGAGAAAGAAGAAACTCCTCCCAAAATCGATGCTAAAGATGACATCAAGGGGCCTCTTCCGCCGGCCGAGGATCTCGACGATGTCTTCACCGGTTCGGATGTCGCGATCCGTGTCGATGATACCGTCGGCCCGCCGGCAGGTGTTACCCCTGAGGAGAGCGGCGATGATTCCGGGTCGTCGTCGGCAGCGTCGGCCCCCAGCGAGGGTATCGCCCGCCGCCTGCGCAAGGGAAACTTGAAGAACCGCGACTCCGGAAGAAAGTCGCGCCGAGTCAGTTTTGATCCGCTGGCCCTTCTGCTGGATGCGGCGCTGGAAGGAGAGTTGGAGCTGGTGAAGAAAACGGCTGTCGAGGTACAAGTCAATCTTGTTATTTTCGGATATTTTGACTTGATTTTAACTTAACTTATATATTGTTTAATTGATGTAACTATTTCTTAACTGTTTTAGTTATTTATAAAAATGTCGTATGGAATTATGGAATTATGCTAACTTGAATATAAGTACTGTTCGATTTGGGGAGGCTAAGTATAATACTGAATTGTGATTGGTTGAACAGGTATCAAACCCGAGTGCTGCCAACGATGAAGGCATCACGGCACTTCACAACGCCATCTGCGCCGGACATTTGGACATTGTCAAGTTCCTCGTGGAGCTGGGCTGTGACGTCAATGCGCAGGATAGTGACGGATGGTACGTAACTCTGAAATGACTCAGTGACTCTTTAACTGAATTTGCTTTATTTGTATTGTCTATCTATCCGTCTATCAATCTGTCCATTTGTGTCGGTCTATCCAGTGAACTATCAACCTATAACCATCCGTTTACCTGTCTGATCAAACCATCAATGTAATCATCCATCTGCCTATCCATCCGTCTATCTATAAACTATCTACCAGTTCAATTATCCATCTACTGTCTATCAAATTATCTTCCAATCTAATCGTTCGTCTACCTGTCCATCCATCTATCTATCATTCTAAATATCCGCCTATCTATCTATCCATTCATCTGTCCGTCTATCAATCTGTCTGTGAATCTAATGTTCAACTTATCATCCATCCAACTATCTCAGAATCATCTGTTGTAATTTTTAGTAGTACATTAAAAGGTTAATTGCGTTCCCGCAGGACCCCGCTTCATTGTGCAGCCTCGTGCAACAACTTGGCCATGGTCAAGTTTTTGGTGGACCACGGGGCGTGCATCTTCGCTGCCACGCTGAGCGACCACGAGACTGCCGCCGAGAAGTGCGAGGAGGACGAGGAGGGCTTCGATGGCTGCTCCGAGTATTTGTACAGTAAGTCTGTCTTTCCACTATCAAATTAAAAAAGAGAGATAAGATGTTGATATGATTGAAAATAAAATGAATTATTTCTGATGTAGGTATACAAGAGAAGCTGGGCATTTTGAATAGCGGCCGAGTGTATGCGCTCTTTGACTACGACGCGCAAAACTCGGACGAGCTGAGTTTCAAGGAAGGAGACGAGCTGGTCGTACTGCGCAAAGGAGATGATTTTGAACGCGAGTGGTGGTGGTCCCGTCTCGGGGACCAGGAAGGCTACGTCCCGAGGAACCTGCTCGGGGTAAGTTCTCGCTGCCCGTTACGGGTGAACGATGATGACGGCTTACTGTAATTTCTTTGGTTCAAACTTGTTTATGGCGTTATTGCATTGGACTTTAATTCTTGTGAATCGTTTTGAATCGCAGTTGAACCCGAGGATTCACGAAGCGGAATTGCAGCCCTGAACGAGGGACAAGTACGGACGTTACCGTTTCTCTGGGGAAAGAACCGTGTACCTATATATTCGTCGTGACAATTAGCCAAGAATCTTCAGTTTAAAAAAAAATCATTCTTGTTGGAAATCTCTTGAAGAACAATGAGAATCTTTGATATTTGTTCACATTGGTGACAATCAAGCCTAGAGCAGTTTTGGATCTTTCTGTTTCGTTTGTTTTTGAAAGCTGGAAGTTTATATCTGTGTACTGTTATATACAATCCTGTTGAGGTTTTACTGTAGGATATTATACCCCTTTAACTCTTTATGTTTTACCCCTGCCCCTCGCCTTAAAAAGAAATATAAAAAAAAACTGGTTTGTATTTTAGGCATGAGGAATACATCGTTGATCTTTACGACTTCTTGTTAATTTCATTATTAAACACGTGCGCATGAGCAGCTGAAAGGCCACAATAGACCGGATGTATACTGATATTGACGTGTTACTTAACTTTAAAATTGATTACCATATTTAACTACACCATTTGTGATGGAATCGATTATATCATATTACGCGATAACGATTACAATGATATATGTGGGAATAAGGTATTTATTGTTTTTTAAACTCTATACATTGATATATATTTTAACTTAAGTACAGTTTAATGTTCGAATTTTTTAAAAGTTTTGGCTTTAGAAATAAGAAGTCTGGCAACGCTGTATAGAAGTGGACCTGACAATTTCTGTCTGCTTTGCTTGGGCATACGAATTTTGTACTGTCATCAGTGAGAGACGGAAACAATGGCGACTTCTGTCATGAATTCCTTTGGAAATGCTCTACCCGATTGGCTTGAATCGGAACACAGCACAGGAGTATGTTTTCCGACATTTATTTAAAATGTTATTTGAGATCTTTGAAATTAAAAAGAATTGCCTTTGTCTGACAGACTTCCATCATGGCCGTTGAATTCGATGGTGGTGTTGTCATTGGTGCTGACTCGCGAACGACAACTGGGTAATTCGAATTTAAGTTTGAAATTTATTGGTTTGCTTATAACATTCCGATGACAATACAGGGCTTACATCGCCAACCGAGTTACCGACAAGTTGACGAAGGTCACGGACCGAATCTACTGCTGCAGGTCGGGATCGGCAGCTGACACTCAGGCCATTGCGGATATCGTCAGTTATCGTCTAGAGTTCCATCAGTATAAAAAAAAAACGTTATTTTACTGTATTCGACAGATAACTGTACTCTGCTGTTTGTGATGTAGGGTCGAGCTCGGAGAGGAACCCCTTGTCAAAACCGCGGCTCAGGTTTTCAAAGACATCTGCTACAACTATCGCGACCAGTTGACAGCTGGCATCATCTGTGCAGGCTGGGACAAACGTCTGGGTGGTCAGGTAATTAATATAAAGATATCTGTGACCTTTCCTAGTGTAATCATGTAGTTGACGCAGCACAGTGTTTCTTTTTTCTGCGAACTCTCTCCTGGGTACTCGAGTTCTATGAAACCATGTTAAGTCTCATTTATTTGCCACCTCATCCACGTTCTGACGCCTCTTCTAATGCAACAGACCCCTAGGGATCCTGTCTGCTCTTCTGCTGCATGTTAAGTAGGAAACCCTGTGACTGGCTTACATTATTGGCGCTTATGCGTGTAGCTGAATGTTCAATCCACGTTTGAACATCAAATTCTTGGTTATTTTAGATTCTTTTACTAATGTTTGCATGCGAATATTATATGTTTCTTAAGGTCTACTCCATCCCACTGGGTGGAATGTGCGTCAGGCAACCGTTTGCGATTGGAGGATCGGGATCTACTTATGTTTTTGGCTATGTCGATTCCAACTTCAAGAAGGGAATGTCCAAGGAGGAATGCGTTCAATTTGTTCTGAACAGTAAGCTTTCCTGATATTGAAATGAGCATTAACTTACGTCTTATTATGCATTCTGTTGCAACAGCTTTGACTCTGGCCATTGCTCGTGACGGTTCCAGTGGTGGTGTTGTTCGTCTCGGCATCATCAGTAAGGACGGCATTGAACGTCGCACCGTGCTGTCCAACGAACTCCCTCGATTCTTCGAAGGCTAGTTTGGAGTCTCGCAAAGGTTTTGCTGATTAAAGGTAAAAAAAAAGAAGGAATCCGAAGATTTTGGATCTTGCGAATAAACCGTATAAAAAACACTATTGTATTGTTATTAAATCTCAACATTTTATTGCAACAGTCTACGCTACACGGGTGTTATTCGTTTGCGTGTGCACAGGTGAACGGGTTCAAAGTTAGCATAGTTAGGGTTCAATTGGGTTTGAATTAACGGTTGCTGGGGATAGGTTATCTCATTAGCGGGCGAATCGGTCGTTAACTCATCGAAGCTGTCATGTTGATGCATTTCCTGCCTGCATTTGCAGCACATTCGAGGCAGTGGAATGAAACTGTCTATATGTTGTTGGATGTCGCAGTTGAAATCCCGAGGTTGTACTGGTTCTTGGTGTGGTACAAAGTCAGATTTAGTTATATCAGGCATGCTGCTTGGCCACCTGCACTCGCCCCTCTCAAAGTTCCTCGTCCTTGGATGTATGGTAAACACACGATGTACTGGACACAAGTTCAATGGCGGCTCTGGAATATCGAAATCTGGCAACCTTGACTTGCACACAAACAACGGCACGTGGTGGACCGAAGCCGAACGAACTTTTCTCGAGTATCGCCTGCTTTTTCCTCGAGTGGTTCTGTTTGGCGGTGACACAGTTATACTGTAATCTGGAGTGTCGCAGAAACCTAACGGGATGGATGGTGTCGAGTACGAGGCTCGTTGACGCTGAGACTCGTCCCGGGGAGGTTTCCTCCGGTGAGTGTAGATGAACAGGAATATGGAGGAAGTACCGGCGACTTCAATAGCAAGGAAGCCAATGACAGTACAGTGAAAGCTGTAACCGTATCTGTAGGTAAACAGAGGTGGCTGCAGCGAAGAGGCTGGCCGAAGCTTGCTCCCGATCTCTGCGGTGAAGACCGAGATGTAGACTACAAAGCCCATCAGCAGAAACAGACCTGCGTTTTTAAAAACATTTCATTCTTTGTTCTGGAAAGGAGAAAATATCTCATTTTTGCGGACTATTTCTACGGTTACTCTAAGAGAAAACGATGCCAAGATAGGGGAAAGTGAAGGTTAAGCCAACCAGAGAGGATCAAGGAGATTCCCGCGATAAATGTACAGCATTTCCGGTCTTTAGCAAGATGGCCGAAGAAAGCGGAAGCTTCGCCAGTAACTAGCAAGATGGTTGCTATGAAAAAGAATGGTCCAGAAAGAAGAACTGCATCTGAAAAGTGATTGAAAAGAAACAATTACAGTTAAAAGACTTAATTGCATGTTTCAGTTTTTATAGTATATGCAGATTACAAGGAATGGCCAGCGTGGAATCATTAGGATCAGGGCTGTACTCCTCAGCAGGAAAGTAATCGATATTGAAGCACTGACTGCTTGTTTCTCCAGCTGTGAAATACATCAAGAGCCAATTTCAAAGCTTCGTCAAAAAGTTCAGTCCGTTTTAAAATAACACAGTCCAAAGGTCAGCTCTGGCTTAGCTTATGCCTCCAGGGCAAATTCCAAGCCAGAGTGAACTAACTATATAGGAAGGTGAAAAGTTGTACGATTAGTGTAGCAGAGGCTCCACAAGCCGCTAACTGTGAGTTTGGAGATGAACTCAAAGTCTCGATTTCCTGCTTTATCGAAGCTGGGATTGAGCATCTTTTCCTCCGTATAGAGCCAGTGTCCGGTCGTTAGTCCGACGCTGATTGTTCCCAGGGCTACTAAGGCGGAAACGGCGGTTATGATCCGCAAAACACGGACGGCAGCGCCGAGGCCAAGGGTCATGCTTGCTGTGTCCTCCTGCTGCTACACTTGCATATCGTTCAAAAGCCTACGAACCATTTAACAAAAATAGAGAGAGAGAGCGTGAAAAATGACAGGACCCTACTTTGCATTACATCTGCACTGGAAAGCAATCTCGCTCTTTTAATTTTGTGTATTGACTTTCCTTGTCAAACATGGTCGCCCGTGACAAACGACCAATTGCTTCGGTATCTTTTTGTCGCACACTACCGTGACTTCTGTATATATAGGAATTTTTGCCGCTACTGTAAACACCTACAAATCAAACTCTAATGCGGTAAGCTGTCCAATTTTTCTACTCTCCACAGAAACCAAGTTTTTATTTTCTAATATTTTATTTTCATGTGTTCGTTCTTCGCAGCCCCCGAAGTTTTAACGACAGTAAGGTTACCATGACAATCTAGCAGATATCAGTTACAGTGAATCAATATAGCTAGCTTGTTTGGGCTTGTACAGTTCTGCGTTCTAAATAGCAGAGCTGTTTTCATGCTAATGGCTTCACATTATTGAACGGCTGTTATAACAACCGAGCTGGCAACCGTGGTGCATCAGGTTTTACTTGGGGTTTTGGCGACTGGGAGAGGCTGTTTGAGTTTGTTGACAAACTTGGTAACGTGCCCGAAGCCGAACCCTAGCTATACTTCGTCGCCAAAAGTGTACGAAACGAATCAAATAGTTGGTAGAATGTGACAGTTCGGAGAAGCCCAAACGGAAGCCAAAAAGCCAAAGCGGGACAGGACTTTTCTCTCTAAACTTGTCGCTCGAAACAAAACGTTGCAAAAGAGCACAAGCGAAGGAAACAGTGAGCAATAAATATCCCAAAAAATTGCATAAAAAATTGCCCTATCGAATTAGCTGCAACCGATATAGTGGATCATTGCCAATACCGTTTCCGCAGCCAAAGGGAAGATCCCAGGGAGGAAAAAAGATTAGGGAATAGAGCAAAATATGGTCGATATATATACAGTGGGAAACTGCATTGCAAACGGTCCGAAGGGATGGTGTTAGCCCCATAGTTCGGAAGTAGTTAACCTCTCACGAACCGTAGGAGCAGTGTTGCCAAACAGCGTGGCACGTGGCGCCCGCTTTAATGCAATTTGTGTCGCAGCAGCAAAAGCTCGAGGTTCGTTAAAGAAACGACTTGACTATGAGTAGATAAACACGAGTCGGGAACACGCAAATAATCAGAGACTTTCGTGCTTGGGGGAGAAAGGGAGCGAGCGTAAGCAAATGAAAAGGAGTATCAGCGGTAATTTGTTGACGGTGATCAGTCATTGATGAAGTTAAACCAAGCCGACATCCTTTCAGAAGAACCAAGCTCGCCGTGCCTGATATCGCACACTTGATTAACAAGCAATCGATATTCGTCGATTCCTTCTCTTCTTTTATCTACAAATCCTTAAACTAGCTTCTATTTAAGATTTTGCTGGGAAAATTACACCGTGTATGTGATTTACGTAAAATGTTACAATTCTGTTCATACTGGAGGGGGAGATTGAAATTTATGCACTGACTTTTATGACATCGTAGAATCTTGATATTAAGTGTATTTGTAGGTCCCGGTGAATTGGTGAAGAAATAGACAGTCAGCAGTTTAGATTCTGTTTGGGTAATAAACTGTCAAACAAGCAAACTTGAGATCAGAATTTATACTTACGGCGTGGATGTTGCAGAGGAGCCTGAAGAGGACAACTTGCCGATCCCGCGGCAGGATTCGTACTGGACCCCCTTTCGTTCTTACCGCACCGTTTAATATTGCTTTTCGCTTTTCCACTGTATGTATCGACCATATTTTGCTCGCTTAAATGTAGTTTATTGATCAGAAGTGAGTATTGTTGGCTGACTTTTAAGTTTACAATGATATGGACCCTGTAAATTCGGTTGTTGAGTTACCAAGTTAACATCCTCATAATTAAATTACGACTAAGGTGATTAAGTTTTACTGCATTCCAGTGCTCTGCAGTTGCTTGCTGGTGCAAATGCACAGTGACGTTTGTTTGAAACACAAAAGCTAATTAACTTAAACTTGTGACAAATACTGCAGAATAAGTTGAATGAAATATGTGCATTACTCTAATGGCTGTCACTTAGAATAAAGATGATATGCAGCATAAATGGCCGGAAAGACTTTTGTGAAGCGAATGCATTCTTTAAGCAGCTGGATCAAAGTGAATGCCCAAATATTCAAGTGAGTTTACGCTTCTATTCAGTGTAATTACCCAACTTTATTGGACGCTGAAAGCGTTTAGCTAAGTGGGTGCCCAAGGAGCTTAGAGGGAAGGCGTGCATGTATCGACGCCATCTGGTGGCCGCGTCTCTACCCAATTTGAATTCACAGGGAAAGCAGCGGCCGAGGCAGGCAGAACCGACTCGTGAAAGACGGGTCCAAGTCCACGGAGATTGAATTCCTATTATATTTTTTTTTATTTCTAAGTCAAATTTGTTCCTGAACATGGACAAAGATGATATAATATATGGTCTGCTGCTATTATTGACCATCGCTTTTGGGGATAGACTACGGAAGCTAACGGACCCTGGTTCCCGACAGTGGTTGGCCACCATCGTCGGCGTTGCTGTTGTTTACTTTGTCTCAGGCTTTCACATTTTGCACCCCATCCTAGTGACTCTAGTCAATGGACTCATTATCTGCTACGTTAGTCCCAAGTAAGTTTCGATCTCATAGTTTCGCCGCACTCGATTACGCTAAGCTAAGTTTGAAATCATCTTTCCGCACAGGCGCTGCCACATTGCCAGTTTTGCGTTCAGCTTCCCGTACCTGCTCTTCTTCCGCAGCACTGCTCATTTTGGGATCCCGCTGCCGCCCGCACACACGAACGCAGTGCAGATGATGCTTACTCTTAAGGTATCTAGTGTCTTCCGTAACGTAACCCCAAAATGACCCACATTGTTCTCGTAGCTCGTCGGACTCGCTTTTGAAGTACACGACACTGCCAAACTGAAGAAATCGATTTCTACGTTAAAAACCAGTGCTGCCAATGAAACCAGTGCCAAGGATATTGAAGAAGCTGAACTTAGTTACGAGTTTCAAAAAGTCAACCCGACGCTGCCTGACATCTTCCATTATGCGTTCTGTTATATTGGAGTTTTAACTGGTACAGTCTTAAAATATTTGGACTCAAAATCTCAAGTTCAATTTTGTTTATTTCGAAAGGTCCTTACTACAAATTCCGCACATACCAAGACATGCTGAACAATGACAAAATCAAAACAATCCCCTGCTTCCAAATAGCTCTGGAGAGGTTAAAGTATGTCCCGCTGTACGCTGCACTCTTCCTCATCAGTGGGTACCTTTACCCAGTCTCGGTAACCCAATTCCGTAGTAAAAAGTTCTCGTCATTAAACTGTTAATACCACAGTATGCGAAGACGGATGCATTCTTCGAGGAGACGTCATTCTGGTACCGATTGTGGTATATGACGCCCGTTTTCTTCACGTTCCGTATGAGGTTCTACTCGGCGTTCATCTTGTCTGAAGTGGCTTGCATCATGGCGGGGCTCGGGGCATATCCCACAGTGACAGAACCCAAGCCGGGACAAGGACCTTCGAAATACGTTCATTTGTATGACTGTTTCATTAAGTAAAAATCGTATATTATATTCAGAGGTTTTTACAGCTCCAGTGAGAAAGATAGTGTCACGACGTACGACTTCGAGACGATTCATAACATCGATGAGTATGGTTCCGACTTTGCGCCAACTGTTCGGGGCGGGATGAAGAGCTGGAACATGACGGTTCAATACTGGCTGGCTGTTAATGTCCATAAGAGGCTACCCATGAAGAGCATGAGGTAAACGTAAAAATGCATCCTGTCGGTTAACGTGCATCTCGTCGTGTGGTTATCTCGCAGGGCCGCTATTACGATGTTGACGTCTGCATTTTGGCACGGAGTCTACTCGGGATACTACCTTTCAATGCTGACCGTCCCATTCATCCTAGTGGTTGAAGACGCTGTCAGGAGGAAGCTGTATCATATGGTAATTCTACCTTTTCTGTTTAAAGTAGTTCCAACATGAAAGATATTTTTGTTGCAGAATCCTCGCGTCGCCAAGTTCGTCTCGTGGTTTATGAAGATGCAGTGGTTCGGCTACATGGGAATGGCTTTCATCTTGCTGGAAATTCAAACTACTCTCCATTTTTGGAAATCTGTGTATTTTACTGGTCATATTGCTATTGCTGTCTTCTTTGTTGCATTGAAATTTGTCCCCTTGGCCAAGTCAAAGGCAACGTGAACATCTCACTGCCACGAGTTCCTTAAACAAAAAAGATATTTATTTCGTGAAACTGCAGTTCGCAGGCTTTGTCTTTAGAAAGGAAAGTAATTGGGTTCCTATAAAGCTAAGTCGTCTAATGTGCAATACAAATTTGACTGTCAAAAGTCGCTGCCCCGCTCGTTGCGTCCCGTCCGAGGCCGGTATACATCTCACGGGAGAAAAAAATAAACAGCACGTACTTCTGTAGGTCAAACATATATTTCTGGAATGATCAAACACAGGACGTACTTTTTAAAAATAAATAATTAATCCTGGTTTTCAATATTGTGAAGATGGCGCAACAAGTAGTTACATAATCTGCCGCTAGGTGGTGTTTGACGAACCTAACGTTCTTTTCAAAAACATTCGAAGCAGTTACACGGAGTTCTGTCGAGAACCCGAGATAATTTCGCCGTCCCGTTGACAGAAGGCGAAGAGGTAAGTTTTGTTAATTCAATTTAATTTATTCCGTTAAAGTCTGTACGGTTGATTTAGGGATTGGCGAGGGGAAAAGAAACACGGGGAGTTTTTTCTGTTGTTGACCCGCTTGGGGACCGGAGCGGGAGGCGGTGCGCGCACCAGAAAATGGGAAATTTTTGTCAGCCGACAAAGAGGAGCGATTAATTGACCAACGAGATGTACTGACCCTCCGAAGGGGAGCCAGCCAGGAACGGGAAACGTACACGAGAGAGAAAGAGGAACCGCACTTTATAAATTGCCACTCTTGCGAAAACTATAATAATAAACAAAATCTTTCACCCTCAGCGCACTGGAGCATCGTCTACACCGCGGGTTTCTCCTAACAAACGGTAACTATTTAAAAAGAACTATCAAACTACACCATTCATTTAGCTAATTTGATCAGCATAGCAGTTGTGTAAGGTAAACCGTGTGTATTCAGTTGATAGTGTTTTATTTCTTCTTTAGTTAAACGGTTTCCTTGATGACTGTACGATATTGAAATATCCCGGTCAGACTGGAAAAAAGGCCGCATAAAGATATCTGCTAACGTGATAATGGCCCAAGATTTAGTTATAGAGCAGCCTGAACGGGTAAATCATTTTTTAATTTGTAGAGAGGGACTTGTGAATTTATTAGGATCTCTCGGCTTGCCTGCTACGTTGTGCAGCCGAGGATTGTTTCGCGTGATGAGCCGGGGGAGGGGGGGAGGGAAGGGTCTAAAGACCCAGCGCGGCCGCCCAAGATTTACGTTCAAGCCACGGTTCCCGGTGAATTTTTCCCCCCTCCGCACTATCTCGTCTTTGACGAAATAAAAATCAACCGATAATGAAGAATGCCCCTTCTACTTTGGCTTTCCCTTAAGTGATGAAGACAAGCCACGCGCAGCAATTCACCGTGGGAAATGCCGGTCGTGAAGGATATGATAGAAGTGGAAAGCCATTGAAATGATTCTTGATGTCTTATCTGTGATTCTCGGTAGTGACTTCGTGAATCCTGGTGAGAAATGGTTCCATCCGTGATTGAGTCGGATTCTAGGGCAATTCTTGTACAGGTCTACGTTGGCAATCGCTACGATTCTTGATTGTTGTTTTAGGATTCTTACGGTTTTGTATAAGGGCGATTGACTCACGATTCCCATTAGTAGTTTCTTTGCAAACCCTAGGGAATCTGGTTTGTGAATCTTAATCTGGGTGACCGTTTCAATGGCTGTTTTGCGTTTTTGGTGATTCATTTGAGTCTTGAGTGAGTCTGTTAGGTTGAGAATGACTCAGTTTATGGCTTGAGAGTGAAACTTGCCAATCTCTATAGTGACTTTTAGTCTGATTCTTGATCACTAGTTTTAAGATTCTTGGAAAGTGTCAGGGGAATCTTTTATGCAGGGTGCATGATTCAATGATTCGCTGTATCGCTCTTAGTGATTCCTTGCAAATCCTGACGAATCTTTTATGAATCCGAGTCCATACTTTAGTCTGGTAAACTGCAGATGACTCAGTTTATGATTCCTTGTGAATCTCTGTAGTGACTGCCAGTAAAATTTCTCCATTACTACTTCTAAAGAGTTGATGGTGTATGATTCAACGATTCCTTAAATAACTCTCAGTGATTCTATGCAGATCCGAAAGAATCTTTAAGCAATTTCTTATGATTCTGAACGAAGTTTTCAGTGATTCTTCACGAATGTATGGGATTCGTCATTCACTACTTGTTGTACGTGTATGCATGACTCTGACTCACCCGAAACTTGTGTGAGTTGAGAACTTAAACAACTTAAAATATGACTCATTAAGGTGACTCACAATCATACTATGACTCGGTTCACTATACCTATTTGCAAATCAGAATGATTCCATAATTACATTGATTCGTTGACTATAACTTTATATCTTTAAAAGAAAATCAGTATGACTCATTATGACTCAATATGACTCAATATTATTTGCTTTGACTTGCGAAGACTACGTAACTCTTCGAGTTCCAATCAATAATCTTCTATGACTCAATCACTCTGTGACTCAATTGGACCGTTACTATGACTTTCTATGGCGTTATACCTAACTGACTCTTAACCAGTCTATGACTCACTTCGCTATTTCTCTCAGTGACTAATCTATGATTGTGAGATGTATGAATCATGATAGTTCAATGACTCCCCACTTCAGAGTATCAATCACAATGACCTTGACTCCTTATGATTCACTATAATCCCTGTGACTCCAAGATTTACCAAACTTCAGTGATTCACAATCACGCTATGACTCAATATGACCGTAACTCCATGACTTGACGAATCCCCCCGGCTCTGTAGAGCTTACTTTGACTCATTCAACTCTGACTCATTTCGCTATTCCGAATTGTGAATCACAATGACTCCATAACCTAGTCTGATTGGACGACTATAACTCTATAACTTTTAACTCCCTTAGGGCATATGACTCGTTAAATGACTCATCATTACTCAACTTGAATCATAATGACTTTAACTCCTGTGATTCACTTCGAATCACTAAAACTCCGTAACTCTATGACTTACTATGATCCTATATGACTCACAATCAAGATATGAATCTGTATGACCAATAAGTGGCTTCACTATTCCTTATGATGCTTACGTTAACTCACAATGATCCAGAATTACCGTCACTGCATATGGCTCTTTACAACGAATCGTTCTCGTCTCGTTTTCTTAGAATCTATAAGGTTTACTTGATTCTTAGCGACTCTGCGCATGATTCTCGGGTGACTTACCGTATTTGAGTCGTGAGTCACGCACCGCTCATCGGGGTACAACAGAGTCTTCATCGACCAATTAAGGTCATTTGGCTTACAGACCGTCGAAAACAGTGAAAACCTGTTTCCCTGGCAATGATTTTTTGTTCTCCCCTCTCTCCCATCTTGTCTCTTGACTTGGGCTCTGCTGATTAAGATAGATGCCGTGCAAAATCTCCCAGGATAGTCCCAGTCCACATGGTCGCTGTGGACATTTCCCACACTCATGGGATACTTCATCAGGTCTTACACTGTAGATTTCATTAACCACGAAACCTGGACTTGGTCACTCTTAGAAATGGACAGCACCCTAGCTTCCCATCTTGCCCTGAGGGATTTTATTAACCAGGGCATATGGGTATACTGAAGAGAATCAAGTAATCTGATAGACGAAATGACGGAATGTATCGAAAACAGTCTGGTGGAGACGCTAGGGGAAGGGCGAAATTGAGTGTGTATGTGTCTATGTATGGCCGGAAGCGTGCGATGAATTATGCATGTTGTTCAGGTGCAATTAAGTAAGGATGCGAGTTGGGCGGGCGACAGTTATGCCTTTCATTTGCATATCAAAACTGGTACTCGTGGAAAAGAGAGAGAGAGAGAGAGAGACGCAATACACACGGCTGTGCAGATGACACAACACAACAGACAACCAGCTCGTATATACGTTATTTCAAAATTCCCTCTCCTGTCCGGTGGCGAAGTTCTGGGCCTCAACCGCTTATTAACTTGGGCCCTCGACATAGAAAGTCCACCACACACGACCGTGCTCACTCGTTATTTTATTTATTTCCCCCCTTTTTTTATCCTCTTTCTATCTCTCTGGCTATTCTCCTTCGCTGTGTATACGGCTCCCGCTCGCCAACTCTTACGGGGTGCGCAACAATCAATGAAACATTTGCACAAATAATTCGCTTCATTAACGTTCCTGCAATTGCGATTTATATTCTGCTGCATGATATATACCGTTCTGAACATTTGGTTACCTCATCTCATACATACGAACTGAATCGATAAATCAGAGATGAGAATCTTGGCTTCTGAATTGCCCTGAGGCTATGTACGACAATGTCAATTGTACGAATCCGAGGAATATTGCCGAGGTAAATTCAAGTGCGGCCAACCCCGTTGCCTTTGTTTTTTTTTCCTTCAGAACTTTCGAACGTAGAGCCGAAGGATATGATTCTCCATCTATTATATTCAAAAGCTGGTGAATGTTCCAGTTTTTTTAAATGCCATCCACGTCGCACAAAAAACTGAGGTCCACAACAAAAAAATGACGAATCTTTAGTCAACCGCATCACAAGAGCGTTTCATGTTTCGGGTTTCCATAACTATAGTTCTTTGAATTCCAAAAAAAAATCATGAATGTGATCGTTACAAGCCTGTAGATCTGACGTCCCTTCGCTTAAACCTGCGTGGTATTGAAAATCGACAGAAACCAGATTTTATCAAGGAGAACAGTCAAGGAATAGTCAGACTCTTTTGATAAATCTGAATTTTTTTAGGTGAATTTATGTCATTTGATGTAATTTGCACAGCTGTTTTCGCCTAAAACCGCGCTTTATTTTGTGTTGGTTCAATAACTCGACATCCAACACAATGGGTTGAATACGTCAGTTTAAGAGAATATTCCCAGAATTGTTGGGTTATTAAGCCATTTGCAATCCACCCACGTAGTTTTTGTGAAGTTTTCTTTCGAATGAAATTTTTGGTGATTGTTGAACAACAGTGATGAGTTTGTATGGTGTAGGCCCGGGCATTTAAAACAAAGTAGCAGTAAAAGTGGCAAAGTTAATTTAGTCGGCGAATTTACGAGCTCTCGGCTAGTTGTGAAGTGTTTTGGCGCAGCACTCGACACAGTTGGCGAGTAATAAATGAGTAAAAATTAGCAATTAAGCCAGCTATAGGTGATAAGACAGAGAGTACACGGCCAATCCTAGGGGAGCCATTTATCTAAAGCAGACGACAGCCACTCCCGCCCAAAACAAGGGCAGTCGCCATTTGGGAGAATTCTTTGGGGCTTCAAAAACTTTTCCCTCCTCGCTAATATACAACGACGCCCCCTTCTCTATCTGCTCGATAGTTCTCTTCTACGCTCAAACACCTTTGCCTCCCCACCATCCGCCTTTGGCAGATCGTTTCCCGAGATATCAACCGGCTCCCATTGTTACTCACTGCAACTGGTAGGGAGCACGTTAAGCAAAAGGACCCTGGCTTCTCATTTACCCTGCGGCGATGGACATACAGCCAGGTTGAGAACCTCTCTGAACTAGTTGCCGGGAGGTTACATTATCGAAGCCAGCGTTAAAAATACTGAAACGGTTACGTCTCAAACAAGCTGTGAATACGTGTTCGCCAGTCCGAATATGCCCTGGGAACTGCGGGTTACACTGCCCGAAATCTGGGCGGGTTCTTATCCTTTTTTGGTAAAATTCTCTTTAGCAGTTTGAAGTACAGAAAAGCAGTCGTCTTCAATGATTAGTGAAGTACGCAACTGCCCGAAAACTGGGCGGTTTCTCCATCTCTTGTGTTTATTTCAAGTCTGAAGAAAAGTAAAAAGCAAATGATCTTTCGCGAATGCTTTAAATGCATAAATATGTGCACCTGCACATTGCTGCCGGCTGTACACTGCCCGAAATCCGGGCGGTTTTCCCAGTTCCTCCAACTCCTTTTAGGCCGGTCTGGAAAAGAGTAAATATGGTCTGGATGTAGGTTGCGTATATACGTACCGCTGCCGGCTACGAACTGCCCGAGAACCGGGCGGGCTCTCGAGTCTCTCAAGGCTCTCCAAAAGCAGCCTGAAGGAGGAATGAAGTCGTTGTGTTTGGGTGAAATTGATAGAAAATCTGTGGGTTGTGCCCGTTAATCTGTAAAGCAGAAGCTGGCTCTCGGGAAGATATAACGGACAGGGCGTGCTGTGCAAACAAACGAGCATCCATTTTTCCGACATGTTTTCTGTCACTCTCTCGACCTTCTCCCCGCCGCGAGCTTTTTTCCACCCGTTGAAACGACGGACGCAAAACCAAAATTACCCAAGAAAAGTTTCTCAAAAGTAAGTGCACAACATACACACATGGCTCAAGGGCGTCCTGTACGCAATTACCTCGGTCGCCAGTGTCCGAGAAACCATCTACAGGTGACTGAAACTGCTAGCGGACGACGCTAACATGTTTCTAGGGTTTCGAGACAAAAAAAACACAATTTTATTTCGCCGTCGAGAATTAGCGGTTGCGTTAAAAAAGAAGAGACCATTTTATGCTGGAAAATACTGGGCTTGGAAAAATATGGCAACGCTGTAATTTGATGAGAACATTGTCGCTCGTCTTTCGCAATTTCAGCGAGAGAAACTCTTAACTGCTGCTGGACACGCAGCTGTATCTAGCGTACGCGAAACGATTCGGCCCCACATTGTCCATAAAGATAATGACAATTATTAGGGAAATTCTGCAGATTTGAAATGTAGTTTGATTTTTTCTCAACAGGCGAAGTTTTTCGTCTGCTGCGATTCATCCTTTATTTGGTTGAAATTCTTGAAAAAGAGCGTAGAAAAAGGATCTTATGCCGAGCTACTTTGTCTCGGTGTTAAGTTGTGCGAAATTCCGTTAATATTTCGTGTCTCGTTTTTACGTCTCAAGAGATAAATGGCTGCTCAGCCAGTGTGTCGACAGGAGCAGCCGTGACAATATGGCCGCCTTGTTCTTTGACACGAGTCAAAAGTTCGTCTTTTTCTAAATTTTTCTCCTTAAAAAAAAGACTTGAAAAATAGATAAAGTAAGAAGTCCGCCAGAAAGATGAAAAGTGATTTCTCAGGGTAAAGGCGAGGGGTTTTAGTTTTTAAAAATTAAATTAAACAAGGCGAGTGATTATTTATTTAGACTTTGTGTCGCGCTGCTGGTGCTGTGCGCGTCCCCGCGTCTAATTTTAAAACAACCAGCCATGCGCGCAGCGCTCGTCTTTTGTTTTCGCTCGCCTTGTTCTTTTGCCGTTTGGATCTTGGAGTCCGTCGTCTTCCTTTTTTTTTGCATTTCTCGCCACCTTCAAGACGTGACGTCGCTGGCGATTTAGCCTCACTGACATCCCCGACGATAAGTTTTTCGCAGATAAACATATGAACAGTCAATTTTTTTCCCGCACGTGCGGACTTTTTTGTTAGTCAAGCGCAGGCAAAATAACGGTCTTGGGGTGACACGTCTGCTAGTAATACCCAGTGCAAAAACCAGCAGGTCTACCAGCCGTTCAACCATGGCTCAGGTTTCAGTCTGCAGGTTGCTTAATGAAAGCAGGAACTGCTGAATCTGGTGATGTTCACCCACATTCAGCAGGCAGACGGTTAGCAGTAGTCGAATTGGGGGAGGTTCGAAACTGCTGATACTTGGTCTAATCCGAGCAGGGAAACAGTTAGCAGTAGGTCGTTCAGCAGGTCCTCGACCTGCTGTTTTCTGCAGTCGGCCTTTAAAACCTACCCTAACATCTCAGTGGTAATAAAACGGGGCTTATGTGTAAGATGACGTCACGTCACGTGAATCTCCGTAAGATTCAACATGCGAAATAATTGACTGTATTGACCAATTTCGAACTGTTTCCGCTTGCCATCTTACGAAGCTGTTGGTAACCCCCACTTTGAATGCGAATTCTGCTGTAGTGAGGAAAATTGCAACGGAAATATTCCAAGTTTAGCAAGGCAGTATTAACGATCCATTGACAGCCGGTACCGCCAAGATGGCGGACATCTCGTTACAGAAGCGCCTGTATAGTAATCGTGCAAACAGATAGGTAAACTCGAAGTTTTTCCAACGCAACGATCTTTTAGTATATTTTACATATGTGGAAAACTATACCGCTAATGACACCGAATAGAGGGTTTTGACATAATCCGTTATGTTAGTTTGAAAATTTGGGCTATTATCGGAATATAGGTAGAGAACTAAAAAAAAACGGTTCTTTCTTGTTTTGTTTTGGTGCGGACAGAAAAGAGAGTCATACGTGTTATCAGTGGCCGTGTTTACAAGAATGGCTGTCTGCGTTGTATAGGTGTCACAGGAGCGGCACACGTGGACATTGTTTACGCCGGGCCCTGACTCGACAAACAAGCGGCCCGGCGCGTGTGACAGGCCCCACACCGACAGGCCAGATTTACAAAAATGTCGCCTCTCCTTCGCACATACAAAATCCCTGCCACTTTGGTTCTAAATTTATCGCACATACAAAAGTCCCCCCCCCCCTTTAAAAAAAATCTTCACGTACCTTATTTTGCTTGGCGAAGAAAGGACAGATTCTTGAGCTTTTAGATCAACATTAATATATACTGAATACATACTTAACTTAATTTGTTTAGTAACATCATTGCTGAGTGTTATTTATGTTACTGATTTAGCCCAGTGTAAAAAGAGAATTAGGAGATAATGTTGTTGTACAATTTGGAGGGTCTGAATGTCGAGGACTGATTGTAAACGTTAAACTTAAGGATTTTATTCTGGGGAAACTAATCAAGCGATTTCAACGAAAATTTAAGAGTGTATTGTGTGTTACTAGTTCTACATTCGGTATATTTTTGGATGCTGTATCTTTAAACGTGCGAAAGTAATAAGCAACCAACTGTTTTCCAGCAAGAACCCTTTTTTGGCTCCAGACTGTACTAGTATCGTGTCTACTAACACATGCCATTGTTAGTAGAAGAGTTTTATATAAGCGGATAAACTACTCACCTTTGGAAAGTGTCGCCAGCGTGGCAAGCTGCTGATTAGATCTATATGATAGCGACTTTCTTTGAAATGCGTCTTTGATCGGTGTGTCAGTCTAGTATATAGAGGAAGTGAATGAATGAATGCTATGCTGAATGAATTTGACATTTTAACTTTGGGATATTGGGGGATTTGGAAGTTCTTCGGTGTGTATTGGAAGTACAAGACTTTGTTTTCACGTACGTTCTTGGCGCCTTTGGTATATGTCGCTGGTATCAGGGACTCGATAGAATGTGCGTTATGGAGCGACTTTTCAAAATCCGGTTCTAGTACAAGTCGCTAGCGCGGTATTTACATCATTATAGCGTCTAAATGCTGCGACTTTGATAGTTACATAACGTGTCTTTGAAGGCAGTCGCTAGGATAGATTCTTTGGGTGAATGAACGTTAAAGAGCGACTTGATACGGTAGTCTTTGGTGCACGTCGCAGATATTAGGTTTCCAACTAGCAATCTTTTGTAATAGTTGAGTTATCTTTGTCTTTGAAGGCTGTCGCCAACATAGAGAAGTTGAATGGATATACGTTATGGAGCGACTTTATGGATAATACCCATTAGCTGTCTTTGAAGGCTGTCGCTAATACGGAAGTTTTGAATAGAAGTACATTATACAGCGACTTCATATACACGCTCTTTGGTATGTGTGTCGCAAGTAAGGGATCTTTCCATAAAGGAACCAACTAGAGAGTGGCTTCTATTCGACTCGTCTTTGAACACTGTCGCTCTTACGGCATTTTGAAATATGAAACTGTCATCGAGCGACTTTCCAACTTTCAGTGATTTGCGGACCTCCCTCTGAGGTTCAACCCTCCTATGGTTTTGGTTTTGTTGAGGTGTTGATTTGTTCAGTGAAAGAAGAAGACGAGTCCACGTCTGTGCTGACGATGAAGCAGGCGACGCGTCGTTTCCGGACGGCGTTATGGCGACGTGTGTGTGTGTGTGTGAAAGCAGCAAAGGCAAGCAGCACAAGGAAAATAAACCTTTAGTCCGGGTACGTGTGTGCGCTTCTCAAAATAACTAAAGTCCCGGCAATTCTCCACAAACATGAATCTCCATAAATTCGCTGGCTATTTCCTTGAAGAAAAAAAACTTCTGTGCATACGTTCATTCAAACATTTCTTGAAAGAGAATGCAAATACAATTAAGACTTGATAGTAACTATCTGAAATTCTGAGGGGAAAAGTTGGTTGATATCAAAGTATTTCCTGTGAGGTATTAATTTTATAAGTAGTGTATATGTTTTAATTCACTTAAATTGATGGTGTCGATCCTGAACCTCAATACCTCTATGCAGACAGACTCTTAAAATGTTGCGGTTGGTTTAAGGTTGGGTCGTAAAAATCACACTTTTATAGTATTGAAAAACAATGAAACCTGATACGCTATAAACGAGGGTTTCTATTGACCGGTTAATTTATTTTTTCCAATTGACTAAACAGTTGGGCAGTACTACATCGATGGTAAAATAAGGTCTGTATGATAAAACGGCTGTAAGAGAAACTAGGGGGGGAAATCCTACTTATAAGGAAGGTGCTAGTTAAGGTCAGCAGGTCACGTCGCATGTCGCCGGCCTAATTTGCTGGCCACGGAGTGAGAGAGGGACTTTTGGTTACATGGGGCCCCCTTACACATACAGTGGCAATTATTTGATCGACGTGCCTTCATTAAGTTTCTATTTACACGTCTGCATTATTGACCAGTTCCTCATTGAGTCGTCTTAAATGTGTCATTCACAATTCGGCACTGGCACTCGAGACCTTATCATCATCTGTATCGGGGGTTTCTCTTTTCCTTTACGTTTCTGATCTTCTTCTCTTCGTCGTGGTGTGATATTGAATATCGACGGTCGACTGATTCTATTTTCAGAATCACAAAAAAAAGAACCGGAAAAAATTGATAGAGAATGATAATAAATTTCTGAAGTACCTTTAGAAATACCTTTCAGTTTTGTTGACAGTTCTTCTCTCTAAGTTCGTCTCTTTTTTTGGGTCTTTTTCTACGGCTTCCATTACGGTACTGAGCAATAAAAAAAGCCATTGCTTTGAAAAGTCGTAAATCTTTTTGCTATGAAACCAGCCTTGTCCAATTATGCGAGTTTATTAACTTGGGTGAATAAACTGTCCAAAGACTTCTCGCCCTTGTATTGACAGAAGAGGGGGGAAGAAAAATGAAAAAACAACGTTTTTTTCTGTCGTTTGCTTGTTGTTGTTGTTTTTTTTTATCAGTTGGGTATGTATTTAAAAAGCACACCGTTGCTAAAGTAGAAAAGTCTGTGAGCTTCTGGCTGGCTCTGTTCAAAGTCAGGATAGCGTTACGAGGCACGAGACGTTTTCATTCTTAGAAGATTTTATGAATTCATCAGCGAGGAAAGATATGCTTCTCGAAAAACGGATTCCTTCAAGGACGTTTGAAAAAAAATGCGCAGAGAATCGTTGAAATCATTCTGGAGATTCATACGGAATCGTACAGTTTACAAGACAGTCCTTTAAGAGGAAAGGGAACAACGATAAGAGCAGATTGGTTAAATGACCTTTGCTAGGAAGAATTAATGTTTTACGATGTAACAATGGCCGAGGAGAAATTAAGCTAACCACGCGCAGAGGATAATATCCCTTTCTCACGTCAAGTCCCTTGCGTTTTGTTTGTAGACTTGTTAATTTTTTGTGGAGTTGGTATAACGAAAAGGTAATTTTCTGTCGATTCAGAAAACGCAGGTTGTTAAATATTACGTCATCAGTTTTAATTGAAATTTCAAGGCGAATTCTACAAAAGAATAACTGGCAACGCTGCATTCGCGTCAACTAGGAGCAGACGAATCTAAGCGAGGGGTAATACCCGTTTCTTTCTCGTTCCTTTCGTTATTATACTTAACATTTAGTCAACTTAATTACGATACAATGGTAATAGTTGATATCGAGGATTGTTATTGTATACTTGTATTTTCAAACAGGATATTCAGCCACGGTATCTTGAATTATAAATTTCGGCGCTGAAGTTTTATTCTTTATTCGAATCATAACTGAGTTTGTTCTTCATGTCAGTAGATTATCACGAAATAATCGAAAAACAGATGACACGAAAGAGTGATGATAAATCTGGCGCGCCAGTTGTGCGAGAGTCAATCAAGAAAAGGGTCGTTTCGATAGGTCGCCAGTGCCTTTTCACTAATGAATGAAAGAATAGACATCGTAATACACGGTGACATTCGTTTTCTTTTGTCTCTGATGGTTGTTGTGTGTGCGTAGAGGCCCTCTGGCTTTTTGCTCTCCCCCCCTCTCTTCAACCCCACGGTCAATTGACGTTTTGGGCTGCGGCGGGGCGGCCGGCTGAACAGGGCGAGTCATACACATACGAGAGGGGACGATTTATGATGATTGCAATAAGAGGCGTTAATTGGATTAGATAAATTGTTTTCGCCTCAGTTGACGTTGTGTCAATGGATGGGACTGTCAAACTAACCAACCTGAGCGTCGATTGACGTCAACTGACGATTCTTTTTGCTTCTTGTGTTCTCCTCGTTTACCCTTTTGGAGGGGCCCGGTATATTGTTTTCGCAGTGGTTAACTTTCGTGGATAAAGCTCGGGTATATACGCATTCGTACAGCCCTGGCCCTGGAGGGTAACAGAAATATGGCAATAATTGTAAGAGCAGTTGATTTACGAGTCTCCCGGGCATTGGTCAGTTGATTGTCCGCACCACTGACCCAATAAGTGACCTGACATTTATGAACACTGACAACAAATGACTCTTGTGTGTGGGACTCTTTCCTCTCTCTCTCTCTCTCTCTCTCACACACACTATACGGTGGACGGTGTTGTATGGACAGCTCACAAAACCACGGGTGAACATTCTTTATCCAGCAGCAGCACCCGTGTGTTCGACTGATTCGTTTAAGTAAGCGTCTCTTGCACTCTTTCTCGGCGCCCCTCTCCCTTCCCGTGTGGCATGAATCTTTTAGCAAATCATTTTTGTTTCGTTATAATCTTGTTTCCTGAGACATTTAGTCGCTTGCTGGCTGCCTTTATTGGTCTCTGGTGGAGTGCGGATCTCTACCTAGAAAGTGTCTTCATTAAGGTTTAGCTGTTTGCGTGGCTATAATTACATGTCAAGTCAGTTTTCTACAAAGTAAAGTATATGGCGGTCGATAGTTGGATAGTTAGAGAGAGACAGACAGATATGGAGGTAGATAGATAGATAGATAGATAGATAGATAGATAAGTAGATGGTAGAAGATGGTTAGGTAAGCTAACATGTTGTTACATAGATAAGTAGACTGATAGATAGATGATTTCTTTGGTAGATAGATAGATATACAGATACTTGGCTATAGATAGACAGAAAAGTGATGGGTAGTTGGACGGTTAGATAGAGACAGACAGATATGGAGGTAGATAGATAGATAAATAGACGATTAAGGACAGATAGGTAGGTTAGTGTTGATAAATGGACGGATAGACTGATAGATAGATAGTTTGACCGACATATAGATATACAAATACTTGGCTAGAGGTAGGCAGATAAGTGATGGATAGTTGGATATTTAGGTAGATAGATAGATAGACAGATGATAGAAGGATAGATAGGTAGGCTAATATGATGATACATAGACAAGTATATGGATAGCTAGAAAGATAGTTTGACTGATAGATAGATATACAGATACTGGGCCATAAGTAGGCAGGCACATATTTTGTGGCCTTCGTCCTGCAGTACGTCAAAAGCATGACTATATCTAGTCAGGTCATAAACTGACACGGTTTTATCTTCTACAAAGCCAGTCTATCTGTGATTTTTTACGAGGGTCGTAAGGTTATTCTGGCCACGACGACGGCGGCCTCCAGTGTGTATATACAGCCAACTCTATTGTCGAGTAAATTGTTTAGAAAAGGGAATAGGCGTTAATAATTCGTTAATTGCATCGAGAACAATTTTTTTTGAATGTGGTGCCCCCCATTCCTTTCCTCTTTTTTTTTGTGGGGTACTTTTTGTATATGTGTGCCATTGTGGAGCCAACATGGATTGGTCACGCTCGTAAACGCGGCTTATGCACCAAATGGCAACCCTGCGCACAACTTGTTCACTTGGCTCTATAACAATAACACAGTGAGCCATATTTTGGCTTTTTCAACGCCCGCAAGGCCTACATAGAACCGGATGTCACATCAAAAGAACTATAGCAGGTTGCCAAGTTGTTGATTCTTCGCGCGTCAACACGTGGATCCCGTCTGCATTGAAACTTTCTTGAAATTACTCAGATTCTTGAAGACTCTCGGCCGAGATTCCCTAGCAAATTAAAGCGAGTGGCTTTTTTTCCTGTGTAGAATTGTTTATTGAAAGTGGCAGACCGGCTTGTTGTTTTTTGTTGGGGAGGCAAAGAATTTGATAGTGTTGTAAATCGGCATACCGCACCGTCGGAATCTATTTGGTAGCGCCTACGGCCATATAATTACTGAATTACCTCGTGTGGTCAATTATAGAGACACAAAATTTACGTTAAAAAGACGAATGGAAAGACAATATGTCGAAAACCAAAAAAAAAGTTTTATTTTTCAATTTCCTCATTTTAGGATAGTACACAATCCAGCGTTTTCGAACGTAAGACGTTTTTTATCTGATGCGTATTAAAGTATAACTGTGTAATTCATGAATTAGGAAATGGAATTATAAAAGGACATTGTTTGAAGTAAAAACGGAGGAAATCGTTCAGTGATTTCGTCTGCTGCTACGCGCCTCTCTTTACAGCATTGCCAGTTTTTGCTTAAAGTTTCGCTTCCAGTTTGCCACGTTCTTTATTCTTCAATATTTACAAACCTTACATTTTCGGACTCGGCAATGAAAGCCGCACATTTCAAACTATAGAAACCTTTTTTGATCTCGTATTAAAAATTAGAGTATAATTAAGTTAGTAGGTTAGTAATGCTGGGTATGGCTAATTTTCGTGCAAGGGGTCCTCCTCCGCTTTTTTTTCCCGGTTTCGTAATTCCCTGTGCAAGGAGTAGTTTGAAAGAAAAGTGCCGGAAGTCGCGGTTACCACTGACGACATACTGCAATTGTCACCTGTCGCACTGTAATTACCAATTGTATAATTTACAAGCGGACGTTGAAATTCTCCAAGCGGCAAACGGGGGTTCGCTGCACTCGAGATTCATCATAGAAAAATACTGCAATGTCCTTCTTCTGCCCAAAACGTCTATTGTAAAAACTAAAATAAAAAAACAGTTGGTCGGCGATTTTGCTAATTGCCTGGCAGAAAGGCGGTTTTCAGGTAAGAAATTAAGCAAACAAAAGCAACGTTGCCAAATGAGTCTAATTAGAAACCTATAAAGGAGAAGCGGCGGTGAAGTATGTGCATCTATTATTAACTTATTTCCCTTTGTTTTGGGCCAATTTTAGCCAAAACTAATTAGAGCCGCACCGAGAAAAGAAAAACTATAAGCCAGGGGGTGGAGAGGGTACAGGGGGGTTGGCGCTATTGTTACAAAAAACAGGGGGGTTAACAATAATTAAAAACTCAACCCTCGAATTTTTTTTCTTTTATCTTATTTCATCTGTGGTTTTAGTTTTTCGGATTTTTTTTTCTTTCGGTTGTCCCCGGGATCCATCGGTCCAGATTCCCTTTTTTTAAAAAAAACTTAAATCTTGGGCCATGGAGATAGATATATACATATTTTTTTTCCAACCCTGAAGTTGGGCGCCGCAATTTTCACGCTGCCCAAAATGATTTTTCTGAAAAACCAAAATGGCGGTACACCTATTGTTTGAGCACGCTACGAGGGTTTAGTAATTGCAAAAGGGTCTTCCCTGGCTCTGGTTTTATTTTTTTACCTCCCCCCCCCCCTCCCTCCCTGACTCCCTTGCTCTCACATACCGCAAAAGATATTCCCTTGTTTTGGGATTTCTCACGCGGGGGTTCTACACCCCCCCTTGCTGTTATAGCCCAACAGTTGGACTAGTTATTAGTAGCTACAAGTGCTCAAGTTACCGCTGAAGATAGCTCTACAACTACTGGGGTTTGTTTCATGGGTAAATGACTCCTGTCAATGGTAAAACTACCTTTGTTGATTTGTTATGAGATATGTAGATAATTCTTCAACCTACTCATGATTAATTGTTTGGTATAGTGTTTGTAGTTGCTGCTGTGAGACTACAGTGGTAACAGTGGTTGTGCAGTTTCCTATAGTCGATGTGAACAAGTTGATAGTTTGTAAGTTTATGGGTGTCTAGAAGTTAGCAAGATTGTAAGTAGCAACCGACCTACTTAAGTTTGTGCTTGAATCAGTTTTTCGAGGAATACCCACCCCACGGCGACTTGTGACTGTAGTAGACGGAATGACACGGTTTTAAGTTTCTACATACTATCTGTAGTTCTTGTACTAGTAGTTAATGACTAGTGTAAACACTACTACTTTACTACTACTACCAATGCTACTACGACTGTCACCACTGTTGCCACTACTATAATTACCGCTAAAACAACATCTTCTACTACTGCTATATCTCCTATTGCTACTGTACTAATGCCACTACTGCTACCACTACTACAACACTACAACACTACAACACTACTACACTACTACACTACTACACTACTACACTACTACACTACTACACTACTTCTACTAATATCTCTCCCATTGGTATTATACTACGAGAATCACTACTATTGCCACTATTACTGCTGCTACAACTACTCTTACTACTATTAATACTATCTATTACTGTTCATACTATTACTATTGCTACTACACTATTACTACCACTGCTTTGCGTTTTACTAATTTTACAGTTACTTTTCCTTCGATTGCTACCAAAAGCTGCTGTTAGTACTTCTGGGGTGTACCTTACTACAATACTACTGGCACAACTACGATTAAACTTTATAACGATGCTATTATATCAATAAGTTCATCGGTATTCCATACACCCTGAATAATCTATAGACTACGAATTCCACGCTGTGATGCAATAGACTACCACCAAGTACTATTGCTAATGTGCTTATTAGTGCTTAAAATACAACTATTAGCACTACTGCCACTTGTACAAATATGATATTACTATGCTGCTAATATTTTCTACTTAAAAAGCAAAACTATCGTCAACTTTCGTCCAATTGCTATAAAACAAACGTTGCTACCGCCTCCTAAAGCAGCTTGGAACATTTGATACTCTTGCAACTTTTACTTGCTACCTACTACTGCAGCGTTAAGGCTAACCTTACTATTTTGCTGCTGAGTGCAAACGAATAGAGAACCTGGGGCTACTCACACCTGTTTTCCCACTGCCATGTTATCAACGTTCTATAAACTGCTAATTAGTATTCACTATACTCTGCTATTAATCCGCTACTACAGTCTTTTTACTATCTTTTTAATTACTGGACAAGCTTCTGGTAATAACTTTAATCCAGTATTACGTATACGTCTCTGCTACTGTACGAGAACGGTTTCCCAGAATCTATATACTGCATAAGGGATTTTAGAATGACTCACAAAATGACGCAATCATTGGCGCGATTCTTGCGGTAGGCCGAAAATTGTTACGCCGAGTTCGAGGGAGGTACGAGGAGGGAATCCCTATGGTTGTTGATGTTTCTCTTATTTCACGGTCAGCGTGATTGGGAGATTAAACGAAAACGCAGGAATCGCGTGAAACACCGAATTTTCTCACTCGATTCGTTACGCAATTTTCTCACCCTCTTTCCTTAACACGACAGCCGATTAAACGATATTATCTTTCCATAAAACATACCGCCCAAGACGGTGTTGCTGCGCGAATTGATGGAATTTGTTCACAACTCTTATTACCCAGCTACAAAAGATTTAATTCTAATTGCGTGAAATGGAGAAAAATTGTATCTTTCCCCCTTTTTTACAGTTAGGGTATTCCTTTCTAAAACGAGACTTACTGAAAAACAAGGTTTCTTATCCTTGTGCGTCGTCTGCTGCAAATACGTAACTTATGCAACGTTGCCAGATTTTCTATTTAGTTTCGCTTTAACCACTGATATCTACGAACAGTGAAAAAGTTACCAAACCTGTGTCATAAATTTAATATCTTTATTTTAAAGTTAAGTGGTATTAGAAAGGTGTTGTTAAAAGAAACGGAATGTCACACCTAGGAAAATCTAATATCCGAGTGCGTCGTCTGCTGTAAGCACGTGACTTGTACAACGCTGCCAGATTTCCTATTCAGTTTCGCTTTAACCACTGATGTCTACGGACGGTGAAAAAAAAGTCAAAGTTTTTAAAAAATAAAGCGACTGATATTCAAAAGGTGTTTTTAAATAGCAAGGGAATAGCAAACCTATATACCATTTAAAACACCACTGCTATAGAAAATAAAAAGAAACCCGTGGGTTTTCGTCTGCCGTGAGAAATCCCAACTTGACAGCGATGCCAGTTTTCCCTTACAAATAAATTTGCAGCTGTTATATATTGCAAGCTCGCGCGAAAAATTGGGTTAATTTGCATACACAAAGTGAATCAATTTTATACCAAACTTTTTTTGGCGCCCACTTTGTTTTAGAATTTCCCACTGCCGTGTTTCGGGAAAACAATGTACACAGCGATGCCAGTTTTAACTTGACGAACTTGCAGGTGTTATATATTGCAAGCCCGCGAAAAATTTGGCTAATTTCCATTTCAGCTGAATTTCAATTTCGAAAAAATTCTTGAACCTATTTCATTATTGAAATTTCATACGGTCAGTGTTGGGTTTTTGCATAACAAAATCCTCAGCATTTCCTGTTAAAATGCAAAAACCATCTTCTGTGCTTTCTGACATAATAATAAATAGTGTAATAGCATTTTGAAGTGGAATATCCAACTATAGAAATTACTTATGGCCTGTCTTTCAATAACTTTTTTTCGCTGCTTAACAATGTCATGTCCTTATATAATCTGGAAATGCATCGTAATATCAACTGAATATTGGAATGATTTAATAAAATTTATTGGTGGACCTGTTTCAAACATGAACAGTGATAATCCGTGAAAAGTATAGATACCGTCTTGGTTTGGCAGTAATATAATCGTTATATTCTCTAGATTCATCTTAATTTGAAGGGAATATTAGGGCGACTTCTTAAACTACTACTGAACCTGTTTGAACGTGCGAAAAAAAATGTACGTGCGAAATAATGCGAGTCGAAGGGGGCAAGGCGCGCTAAGACACACACAAGTGGGAAAAGGCAGACGACTGTCAATCCCGCCCCGCGGTCGACCGAGGGGGTGTGTGTGTCCGATGTCCCAGAGCGGCGCGGAGAGGCTTCATGGCCGTGGTCGCCCTGAAAGTCGCTCCAGTCGACTTTGAGTCGGTCTCCGAGTCACACACCGGTTGCCCTCCAAGTTAACGAGAGAAAAAAATCCAGTTTTGTTGCGTTGTTTTTTTTACTCTTGGCGTTTTTTTCACACGGTGAACTTTTAACCTTTGACCTTTTTTCAGGGAAGAAAGTCAAATTGATACTCGTTTTGGAAGAAAAGTGACGGGAACAGTGACACTTATACGGTGCTGGTGAATTTCACGCCATAAGTGAGAATTGAATCGAGTTTCAGTCGAAGTGATTTTGTCAAAAGTTTGTTGTCACCTGCGAGTATTGCCGATTGAACATACACACACGGCCGCCGCGATAAGACGATCACGGTCCCTCGTCTCCGCACTCTCTGGAAAACGAGATACAACACGTATGTTTTGATAATAATTGACACTAAGAAAACGTATGGACGAATTGTGTCGCCGGGTTGTTTATATCTTGAATAATTTTTATTTTTCCACGAGTTGAGGTCTTTTTTTTTAATGAGAGAGAGAATGACGCCGGATGTGTCATTTTGTGGCCTTCTGATAAGAAATCGACAAGAAGGGTAGGGGAAAAATATTTTCTATTTATTTGCGTCTCGAATTGAAATGAAAGCAGACAGACTGCGAAAATTCTCCGATGTGACACACACTGGCAACCGGCAAAAAAAAATCCCAAAAAGTCAGCATGAGATGATAACCTCTCTCTGAAACCCATAAGCTATATAGCTTGCGTATGTTTACACAAACTTTGGCACTTAGTTTCCTCTCTCTCTCTCTCTCTGTTTGTCGTATTTTTTCGAAAAAGAGACACGGATAGACACGACAAGACTCGACTTAAATTGTCGTCGCTGATTACGAGATTGTGAAAAGTTTGTATCAGTTTATAAATTGTTGGTTCGAGGATCAACGGGGAAGAAAAACCACAAAAGGAAAGTGATAAAACCAACGTGTCATCTCGGGATTTACTTCTTAATCCCTCTCGGTTATCAGCATTTTGTCTTTTTTTTTAGAGTCCCGGCATTTTCTGCCGGGACGATGTATCGCCCTCTGTAAAGAGGTATATATTTAATTGCGCTTCTTTTATCGTCCTTTTTAAAAGGATTTCAATAGGAAAACGATAAAATCAACGTGTCATTTTGGTGATATTCTTTCGTTTATCAGTTTTTAGAGTACCGGCATTTTCTGCCGGAACGATGTATCGCCCTGTATGGGAGCTACATTCAACTATGCTTCTTTTTACCGTTTCGTTTAGAGGTTCTCAATAGGGTAGTGATAAAACTAACGTGTCATTTCGGAGATATTTGGTGATGTTTTTGTTAATCCTGTTAGTCCCGGTATTTTCTGCCGGCACGCTGTATCTCCCTTTATAAGAGGTATTCAATTCTGTCTTATTTTTTTGCCGTCCCGTTTAGATGGTTCCCGATCGACAAGGATATACCAGCGACCAGACGAGAATAATATAATCATCTGGAGAAGAGTATCGATACTGGAGACAAGGGGAGGAGCCACGTAGTGCCGGGGAAGAAACGTGTGTATCGATTGCGCAAGCGCAGCCCACGGGGGTTGGACCAATGAACAATCAGCACGGTCATGGCGACTTTGGCTGCCATTTTCGCCCCTCAGTCACTCACCAACATCGCCACCGTCGAAGTGGTAAGAAAAACACTCTTGTGTGTACAGTGTCTTGGTGCGCCTCTTATAAATCAAACTTGTCTTACTGTCACGGCAGATTCTAACCGTGTCAATAAGCGTATGCCGTGTCACTAGCAGGGGGGGCAAGGCCAGTGTCGCTTAACTCTTTTAACTCAATTATTTGATTGGACAGATACGAATTAGTTAAATCAATTAGCTCAGACTCTCATTGGAGGAATTTGAACTTCCGTGGCGGGAAATTGTTCAAAGTCGGCAGATTTTTGTCATTTCAAACAAGTTTCCGATGAAACTCGCAGCCGCCGCCCGTGTGAAGAGCTGTGCAAATGACCACGTGAAATTAACACGCCGGCTTGTTTAATAGTCTTCAAAGTTGTAATTTCCAGTTGACTTTATAGCCTCAGCAGTGCGGTGTGTGCTACGCGCGGGATTTTCAAAATTAGTTACACGATTCCCCCACATCAAAACAAACTCAGTTCAAGTTTTAACTTTTATCTGTCGGTTCAAAAGTTCCTATAGTTTGAAACCGGAAGTTCGGGATAGAAAACAGGAGTTTTGAATGTGTGCATCTCCTTCTTATCGACATTTGACCCGGTCTTTTTGTTGACTGTCTCCACGCGTTCTACCACCGATTCATTGGAAAAGTTCTTCAAAGAGTTTCAAGATCAAAGATTCAGTGACGTCATACTTAACACATGATGAACCAATGGGAGAGAGCGACTGATTGCGGGCGCCAAATTTGAAAATTCTATTTAACTTGCTGCCGCCGACTTTTCGAAACGGCACATGATTTTGCAACGGAATTTCGCAAGGCCGTGGGATATGTCGACCGATCATCGATTTCCCTTAGGCTTGGCCCCTCTGCAAGTAAGTCCATTTTGCGGCTTTCGTTTTTTAATCCCCGTATCTTTAATTCCATCCAAGACCGAAATAAAAAATCCGAAAAAACCTACAATTCTTGAAAATTGCGTTTACAAAATGGCCGTCAAAAATGAAGAAAAAAATTCCACAAGAAACGGCTGTGCGTTTTCAATTGGTGAGCTATTAACAGTGTTGAGACTAAACAGATCTGTGGCTTTTTTCCTTCTTTAAAGCGAGAGAATATGGGCCCATAAATAAGGTTGAAAAGAGCGCAAAAAATAAACCCTTAGGCCTTCCATAAGACTGACTTGTATGTAAAAGCATTCGGGGGGGAGGGGGAGGGNTATTATAAGAATAATATTATTTGGCTTGGGCCAAGTGTTGCCCTCATCCATTATGAGTGTGCGGTGTGGCTTTTTTCTGCTTCTCTGCGTTTTTTTCATTAGTTTCTTGTCGTCCTCCCCCCCCCTCTCTCTCGCTGACGCGCACGGCGTCTCTCGCTAACCCTTTACCTATCAGTGCGGATTATGGTAACATCCACATTGTCATGGATCATCGGGCTAAAAGCTTGTAATGTGTTGCTTATTGCTAACCGACCGTAAGCAAAAGAGCGCAGCAAATGTATAGAAACTGTTTTTCCCCCCGCCGTATACAGCGGCGAACAAAAAAACAAGATCTATAGTAAGCGGATGTCGGAGTATTTGCTTTACTTTGAACGCTTCTGTAACGGCTTAGAAAATGATCTTAAAAATCAGCAAAAAATTGACAAGATACTCTGAGTTATGCTGAATGCAACTGTAGGAGTTGGACGGCTATAAAGCTGAAAATGCCAAAGATATAGAAATTCAAAGTTGTAGTGATTCTGATGTTCAGCAACTGAATCTTTGCTTTAGCTTTGAATGCTTTTAACAGCTTAGAAAACGAGCTTAAAATTGAGCAAAAAATTGACAATATACTCTGAGTTATGCTTAATCCACTGTAGAAATTTTATTGCTATACAGCTAAAAATGGCACAGATTTAAAAGTTTGAACTTATGACTTATCAGGGTCCGTATGTTAGGTAAAACTTGAACACGACTTTGAATATTTGCTTCACTTTGAACTCTTCTAATTGCTCCAAAAACTGCATTAAAATTCCGAAGAAATTGAGTCAAGTTCTATGGACTTAACTGATATTACACCGGAAAATTTGTGATTATAGCGGTGTAATTCAAAAAGTTAGGAAAGTTCGAACATTGTGATGCTATCATGAAATGAATTGAATAATCCTTCTACTTTAAACGCTTCCCACGGCTTAATTATTAGCCTAAAAATCCCGTAAAAAATTCACCAGATAGTGCTGAGTACACTTCAGTAGCCCTAGAAACAGTTTTGAATTTTAGCTCAAATCACACGAGACAGAAAATTCGAAACTTTGCCAATTTCTCTCTGAAACTGCACAGGAGAATCTGCAATAATTCTATTCATACATGGTAGGTAACGAACTGACAGAAAAATACATCAACTTTGAAGCTTTTTAAGTCAATATTTGAAAAACGCTGTAAGGGTCTGTGAGCGCCATGACGGGTCAAGTATGGAAACTGAAACTTTGTGAGTTAATTACCACGTATTCGTAAGTGTCATGCCAGAGTCCAAGGCAAACAGACACGGCCTAGAGGCCTAAATTAGTTGGCCACAGCAGACGCCATTTGTAAGTTTGACGTTTCCAAAAGAACGGCGTAATGACGGGCAGTTCGACTTTCAGCACCCGATGCCCACTTTTACATAAAAGCACCAAGCATCTCTAACAACTATTTATGTGTTTTCAAACCCATTTCAGCCGTTTCCTATCTTTAAGTTTCACCAAACAAAGTGTCGTTTTACGCTGGAGTAAAAAAAAACCAGCAACAGAGGAAGTCGCTTGTATGTAGGTCTAATGTTTCGACGTTTTATGAACTTCTGTAAAAACCTTAAGACTTTAATTTAATTAAATTATGAGATGTGATAATTAGAAAAATTAGAGAACATAGCCGGATGAGTTAGAAATCACCTGGTGTTAAAAAAATCCCATTTAACCTAATGCGCTACCGATTTATAAAATGCTGAAGTGATTTAAAATAAATAATTGACCAACTTTGAGGCGTCCTGGGAAGAAGTTTAATTCAGTTAAAAATCTAGAAATTATTATTCAATTAACTTGATGGTTTGCCGATCATCTGGTGAAAAAACCGTTGCTCCAAGTCAATTACTCGCCGATAAATAAAATCTGAAAGCTGAAGAAATAACTGGTCGACTTTAGGCAGGCCTGACGACAGCCTGTTTCGAGGTTTCAACTTGCAAAAAATGTCAGTAATAGTCCAGTACATCTCCGTCAAAATGACGTAAAATTGGCTCTTCTAGGTTAATTAGCCGCTGCGGAAAAAAATCCCAAAGTTAATGGTTTTCTCTCGCCAGCTATACAGTAACAAGCCTAATTAGCTCAAGAGCCCGTCCGTTCTCTTATCTGAAAGGTATTAACTGTTTGAAATTATCAAAAAGCCGTAAAACGCCTTTTGTCAGACGTTACTTAACACTTGTTGTGTGGGTCTTATCTTTTTTCCCCTTTATGAAAAGCTGCACAGGGACATTAAAAGAGTTGATCGTTTCTAGTCGAGATAAAACCAACTTGAGACGGCGGGGAAAACAGGACATATAAATTCCTGTAGCTTAACATTCGATTCGGATATTATTACGTCGCGACAAGGGATCAGTTTTCGTCTCCCAAATAATCTGTGTTTGTAACGGTGACGTCACAATAACCGGCGAAACCAATCGCATATCTCACCTTACTTGTATAAACAAGTGACATACAAATAAAAATGAGTTGGAATGTCTATAGGTGAACTCGACCTAGAGAGATTATGTAATCTGCCAAGCTCAGTTAGGTATTTGGAAACTGGTTCAAGTTTTAAATCAGGCAAGTGGCCCGAGGTTATCCTATAAGAGAAGATAGAGGGGCAAAAAACGACTAATTATTGTTGTGCTTTGGATAACATGGGATGCTAATTACCGGCGCTCATTTACGCTTCAATTCACCATTTAAACTGTGAGCAGCGCGGGGGCTTTGACTTTACATTGTTCAACTTGATAATGGCCCCCCTCTTCTCCTTCTCCACCTCCACTACTTGTCTGTAGAAACAAACACAAAGCTGCTCCCTCTATGTTTCTAATTGAATCTCTCTCTCTCTATACCCCCGCTCCATGTACCACCACCAGTGCCCGCTTTGCTCAACTTATAAGTTTCAATTGAATTAGCTCGACAAGACTTGTCGATGGTCCTCTCTTGATAAGTAACTGATTATTGTTATGTCGTCAAATACTGGATTAATGTACTAGTATCATAGTATTTATGTGTGTTGATTTCGATACGTGGTATTTTACTATAGTTGATACCGTATAATACACAATGGATAGATATGCAGGGAAATATGTATTATATACATGGTTATATAGATCGGTATGTAGAGGTAGATAGATAGATAGATAGACAGATGGATGGATAGAGAGAAAGATAGATAGTTAGTTAGTTAGATAGATAGATAGATAGATGGATAGACAGTTAGGAGGTAGGTTGATAGGTAATATATACAGTTAGATAGATCGGTAAATATAGACACATATAAGTAGATAGACAGGTAGATAAGCAGGTAGATAGGCAGGTCGTCAGGCAGGTAGATAGATAGATAATATACGTAGATTGACGGGTCGGTATAGATATGCCACATGCTAGTGCTAACAATCTAGTACTTATAACTTATACGACATCTATTCCCAATACTGAAGTACGTCTTATTTCATAGTATTAATATATCTATAATATAAAACTTTTATGTCGTTTATATTAGTAACCGAATAGTATAAATCTTATATTACAGCAGACTCTTGTATGTACATCAACTTC
>JAIQCU010000577.1:0-42504 GCA_022114935.1 Leptestheria dahalacensis | reverse complement strand
TTACCGGATTTCGCTGGCTCAAGCCGATGGACGCCACTGGGTTCTCCGCATTAGCAATGTGCACGAGTCGGATCGCGGTTGGTACATGTGCCAGATCAACACTGATCCCATGCGCTGGCAAAAAGCCTACGTCGAAGTTGTCGGTACGTATTCAGGTTTGGAGGCATTACCTAGTTGGTAGCCCACTGTATTTGCACTTGTTACTAGCAGATTATATACTAGTATTTGAAGGTTTAGATGCGTTTTTTTAAGTCTGTAACTTAATTACATCCATGAAAATGTAGTGACACATTGATGTATGCAGTTGAGTTCTTTGTGACGAATGAAATAAGTGATAACTAGATTAGAAGTCGGTAACAGTTTCGGGATGTTTTGAAACCAGGGGGTAACAACCGTGCTGAACGCCATCTACAGGCGAGGTGTGGAATTACGAAGATTACTTGCATGAAACCACTGCAAATGTTTGAAGATGCGACATTGTCCCTCCATCCATCCATCTATCTATCTATCTATCTATCTATCTATCTCTCGGTCAATACAGAAATAGTTCCCGCTTAATTTATATAGTCATAGAAATTCAGTCTTTTCCAGTCAGCGCGGCAACAGTTTAACATTTAAAGGAAACAGATAAAGTGTGTAAGTAATATACTATGATGTCTAGTACCACCGGATATCACTGACCACGAATCAAGCGCCGACATGACGGTACGCGAAGGAGCTAACGCCACCCTGACGTGCAAAGCCCGGGGATACCCGACACCCTTCGTGCTGTGGCGTCGAGAGGACGGAGCGACCATCAGTTACGGTCAACATAAATGTAACCGCTGCTCGTTTACTTCTCACTTTTAAACTGCTGCTACTGTTACACCATTAGGCCACCTAGCGGACAGTTTGCCAAGCTAAACGACCTACAATGTTAATATTTTTCCCACATTGCAGTCAAATCATATGATGGGGAATCTTTACCGCTGAGCCCGGTTTCACGACTACACATGGGAGCTTACCTGTGCATAGCGTCTAACGGGATACCACCGTCGGTGAGCAAACGCATCATGCTCAGCGTCCAATGTAAGTTGTTGCTTCAGCATCTACCTACATATCTCTTTACCTACTTGTCTATCTATCCATCTTTCCGTCTATCTACCAATCTACCTATCTATCTATCTGTCTATCTATCTGTCTATCTGTATGTATATCTGCCCTTCTGCCCATCTATCTAAAACTAGTAAGCATATAGTATCATGTATGTGTTTTGAGTCAGTTCCACCGATGATATGGATTCCACATCAACTTGAGGGAACGACCGTCGGGCAAGAAGTGAATCTAGTTTGCAAGAATGAAGCTTATCCGCCGCCCATCATGTACTGGACTAACGAACGCGAGGACATGATTGTTCAAGGTAAAGGTCTAGAGCGATAGAAAGTGTTCTTGCTGGAGAAAAGTTGATCGCTTATGGCGCCCTAGGTTTCACAAATAAAACAGCCGAAATAATTCTATACGTAGAACTACTAGTACTTAATACATTAACAAATTTTCGTTTCAATCGAATTGTTAGTTTCGCCAAAATAAAATTCTAAAGTTAACAATATCCATAATTTCCTACTATTCAGAAGCCTTTTCTTATTTTGTTCTAAACTGTATTAGGAGTACAGATTCATTCAGTAATTTCCATACGTTTTAAACGATTAGGCGAAAAGTATTCCATGGTCAATGCCGTCGAGAGCGACTACAAACACACCATGATCCTGCAGATCCGCAATGTTTCCACTGGTGATTTCAAGGGCTACCGCTGCGTCGTTAGGAACTCTCTGGGTGAAACCGATGGCCTTATAAGACTCTACGGTAATTCACGTCATGGCTACCTTGTTGACTGAACCCTCTGATTAAAAAGCTTCATTTAACACAGAGATCCTGCTAGCTACGAAAGCACCTAAAACTATAGCGGACAGTAAGATACTAGACAACCACGTTCCAACGCATAACTATCCCATCAAACTCGGTAAAAACAATCAAGTTTACGATTGCCTAACGCGTTTTAAAAATGTATTTCTTATTCAGTTTCAGCGGATGACAAAGAAACACGGAAGATTAGCCACGTTGCAATCTCGACAGCAAAACCGCTACAGCCGAGGATTGTCAAGTCTTCATCAACAAGATTACTTTCAGTGCGGAATTTGGTCTTCATGTTGAGCCTAATTTACCTTTTCTGAATTTCATAAAAAGCCAGTTGATATTTATTGGGGTACATTTAATCTAACCTCTCACCTTGAGGACTGTTTTAGTGTATACTTAGCAATAATAGAACATGGTGAACTTTTCACTCGTTATATAACGTTTCGTGCTCACTTTGGTTGTGTAAACCAGAAGTCTTTTGGTGTTGGCGAATAAACAGATATTTGTCATTTCCCTTCATCGACTTCATCGAAAGATCCGCTGTATGCAGCACGAAGTTGTGTAGATATTGCCACATGCTTATGCGTTAGACACGTTATTAAGTACTTGAACATGAAGCTGTTTTAACTTCAATTTAACCTTATTTTGATGGTTGCTCTGACAAAAATACAGACTGACTTGTACACTAGAACTTTTGTCACTTTGGCCAAACAGCACCGACGTATCGAAATTCCGATATTGATATATCGGACAACACTGTTGGAGAAGCTACTATTGATATTCTAAAAGGAAACGATATAACAATACAGTATTTTAAACTCGATATCGTTTTTTTTATCGACGTTTAAAATCCTGATCGATTACGATAACGATACGACATATAATAAGGCCAAAGAGTATCGACATATCGGACAATCCTGATTGGTATCCACTGAATAGCTGAAGTCAATGCGATCGCCGCGCTAAGTATGTAATTCAGGTCTCTGTTCACGGGTTGCTGTTTAGCCTGCTCCCGATGTCAAATCGAGTGTTCCGGTTGCGGTTTAGGATTCTCCTAACGCACTGTTTTGAAATAACGCCAACGTTTCAGACCTCGCTCTTATTTCTGATTCAAGAGGTTTTAATTCAAGTATTTTTTTAATACCAACCGATGTGGTTATAAGAGTCTTGTATGAAAGTAAACAATGAGTTATCAGGTAATGACATTTATTAAAAATTAATGTAATAAAAATGATGAAATGCACAGGTGTTGGAAATCTGTGTTGCTGTTTTGCGCCTGGTGAATTGTCATTAGAGTAAATGACACAGTTTCTGAAACTGACTTAAAGTTGCATATTTAAATACGATCATTTAAATCGTGTTTTCAGACACCAAAGATCGTTGTAAGTGAAGTCTTGACATTAAATGTAGAATTTCCAGACTCCGCCGTCGTCGCGATCAGGTTCTTTCAGCCCACCTGAAGCAGCAGGATTTTACTCCCCGCCGCCGGGGTTGTTCTCGATCCCCGTCACGCACCAGTCGGGGGCAGGAATCGGACCGCCTCCTTCGTACGACGAGGCTAACAATCCGAACGGTAACGGCACCTTTCTCGACCAAAGTAATAATGTTGTAGTACGTTGAATCTTTTCCTTTTTTAAGCGCCACCGCCTTCGTATGATTCGCTTTTCGGCAGGGTACGAGAAGTTCACAAGTCGTCCAACGGGCTGCTCGACTTTCTCAAGAAACTATTCTGCATCGTGATAGGCACAAGTAAGATTAACATTTTGGGGCAGGGAAAACATTGACGTGACGGACGATCTTGGTTTTCGACAGTTGGATGTACGGTTGTCATTGGAGTTACCATAGTAGTACCAGTCGCCATGATAGTCATTGGTGCGTCGTACTTTGACGAATGCCCAGCCGAGGACCACATTCCCGTATATCTTATAGTTGGAGGTTACTTATCATTCATTTAATAAGGAATGGTTTCTAAGCACAACTTGTTTTCGTCTTTAGGTTGTATAGCCGTGTTTAAGCAGCTGTTGTCGCTTCAAGGACGCATGCGGCAGACGGAGGACGAAGACTCCGAGTACACCTTCCGAAAGACCGTGGATTCGCTCATTAGTTTCTTCCTGCTGGGATGGTTTGTTGCAGGTCGTTCACCTATTCTTATTCGTGTAACGTCTTGTGTGTGAACAAGAAAATAGTTTAATCATTTTTAAACAATTAGTTAATTTCTCTACTGTTATGTCATTGGTTGAAATTGTATTTAACTCAGTTTTATATTATTTCATTTGTCACAATTATTTGCAGGTATAGAAGTTAATGAGACTTTCCTTTAACTTCATTTTTGCGTTATATAAAGTTTTATATTTTACATATTTTGATTATTTTAATTATTACATTTTCATTGAAATCTGCAGGTTGCTTCTGGGTTTACCGAATCTACGAACCGGACTACGAGCATCCCAATTCGCCGCTGTATTGCGACATGGTACTCTATCTTTTCGCGTTCTGGCTGCTGAACTCTGTGTTTATCATCCTCGGCATCCTGACTGCTTTCTTGTGCTGTGCCAGCGCTGTTGCCATGTGCGTGGCCCAAGTTGAAAGCTGAGACTGAGACAGTTTTACCTTACATTCTTTGTCTTTTAAATCCATTATTTTTTCAAACGTAAAAGTTTATAACCACAGGGATATTATTGGAGCAAAACTTTCTATTTTCCCCCCAAAAAATTATCTCAAATCGAATCTCGGCTAAATTTTGTGTCGATGTAATTTTTGATGTATTCTTATTACTGAACAAGACAAATTGTCATGGAACGGACAAGACCTACGTTGAAAAACACATAGAATTATATTTAAAAAACACGGATTTTTTCATATAAAAAAAAGAACAATGTCAAAGCAGTATAGGGAATGTTCAGCAAGCAAAATTGAACGTGCGAGGCTTCACTTAATTTTTTTTTATTTGAAAAGGGGGGGGGGAACAATTACACGGAAATTGAAAATTTCTCAGTTTTGGAGAGGTTAATTTGAAGAAAAAATGAAGTCTTTGGCAAGTTGGTAGGCGGAGGGGTGGGACTATAACGTTAGACTAGTATTCAGTTTTGAAATCTGATGGCAACGTTTGCTGTGAAGTCAAATGAAGATGGCGTTTGTCCGGTTCCATGTTACCCGTCCAAAAGGGGAAGCAGGTTAGTGCCGCGCAGTTTGGACCATTCCTCACGGTTTGTTTGTACGGATTTGAGTAAGCAGTCGGCCTCGGGGAAGAGTTGAGATAACAGCCTAGTGGCGAGATTCAACACTGATGACTGAAATCTTAAGGTTATTTCAGTATAACATAAACAATCGAACTGTTAGAGCAGGTAATAGGTTGGCAATCTGAAATTTTATTGCTTCATCTGCCGTATTTGTTGATTTAACTAAATTTCAGTAATGTAACATTAATGGTATTGTTGAAACGGGTGTTGAATTAGCGATCTGAATTCTTATCGGTTCACCATATTGAGCTTTGTTATACTTTTTTGGTAAAATTCGAAGGGAATAGCTTACGAGTAAACAGGCATAACGACATCGTCGATGAATTGGATCTGCAGAGCGGGAATGCAGGCTTTCTCTCGGTCCATCATTTCGACCGGACGGTTGCCCATGGCTTTCTCCAGGTCGCCTTGCGAGAAGAATTCGCGGTACACCAAAAACTGTGGATCAAATTTAAAAAAACCAACAAAGTGAAACGTCAAACTGATTACTAACTTTGATTACTAATGCCATTACCATTGACCGTACTTTTAATTATAATAATAATAAGGTCATTACGGCTGTGTTTTTGGCATTGACCCAGTCTTTGGTCAAATCCGACAAATCGGCAGCCGTCATCATCAGGAAGAGCAAGAGACGGTGATGTTCCTCACTGTGGCGATCGAAGCCGGATGAAACCATTTCCTTCTGGGTGCTCAAGATGCGCAGGTGGCGAGAAACGTCCGTAGCTTTTCAATTTCAAATAAAATGAATATTAATACTTTAAATCTTCCTAATTTTTTGTTTATATTATAACATAAATACGAGGATCAAAAATGAAGTTGTTATTTCATCTTAACTTTCCTTGTTATGTAGATGTTGAACAACAGTGGCTAACCGCTACCGTCCTCTTACTTTACCTAAGATGATATCCTGCATGTAGTCCAAACAGGCAGTGTAGTCACTCGACGATAAGTTTTCAAATATATTGCAGCCTTCCGTATTGAGAATGCAGACGGACTGTGCGAAGTGGTGCCTCTGTGGATATACAGAATTTTGTTTTCTTCAATGAATTTTTCAGTTAACAAACTAATTGATAAATTAATTATTAATTTAACTGAATGTTAACCCCCGTTTTCTGTTATTTACTAAACTTATTTTAATCATAATTATATAACTATTTAAAGGTTAATGTTAATTACCTCCATAACCGAACCCTCCGAGCTGTAGAGTTCGGCAAGCACAGAGTTCGAGGCCAGCTGAAACGAATTCGTGGTTCCTCGATGGTCAACGTCGTGGCAAAGGGATGCAACAATCAGCGCTAGAGCTTCCATTTCCCTGTCAAATTAACAAAGGGGAAAATAAATTAGAACTATTAGAAAAATCACTGCATCATGGTTGAAAATTAAGAAACTTAATTAAAATATTTAAATTACAACTGGAAAATGGATTTTAATACGTGAAATACATGACACGGATTAAATACAAACAGCGACCATTGCACAGGATTTCGTAATTACATTAAGCAATTCAACTTGTAATCTAAAGATGACCTATTTCAATCAAACTTAACCACTGAATATGGTTCTGATAAGATAGAAAATATGAATAAACTTAGAATTAATTTCCGCAAGTAAATTCATAGTTTTCAGTATAACTTACGTAAGGTATCCACGTTGCACCAGCTGAAGCCTCTTGATGAGTAAGTAACAAAAATGGAGGACCGAGAAAGCGTGCACCCAATTGTGATACGGTGGATCCCGGTAAGCCTTCCGCACCATCAGAACAAACCTTAGAAAAAAGCCGAACAAATACAAAATCATCTTTTTTTACAATAACTTTACTAAAATTCCCTTTTTGTTAACTTTAAAACTAATTAAGTTTAAATTTACCACTCCATGCATGTATAGTTTATCTAATCATTAAAATAATATACTTAATTAAATTCAATTCTAGAATATTTTTTTAGGATAGCACTAAGCGGTATATGGTTTTGACAATATTATAAATTCTTTTTTTAATATTCTATTATTTTTAGATGTTTGTAATTCATGTGCATAATTCGCCTTATTCTAATTGCATAATTTATCGTTAAGTTTTAAAAATAATCTAATATAAATTTTAAAAAAATCAAAGAAAAGGGGGAAATGTTATCCACATTGAAATTCAGGTTATCACCTGGCAAGGGTCTCTCTGCTAATGTTCCACCTCTGGAAAAGTCCCAAATCCTGAAAGATGGCAACAACGGCGGCCGAAGTGGCAGTGTCGGCCACCGATCTTGGCAGAAAATCGAATTCGCAAAACCTATCGGAGATGCTGGCTACGTCGGTCGTGTCCTCCAGGACGAGTTTCACCATTTCGTCGTGCGAAACCTGCAGTGCATACATTATTAATTCAACACGTGATATACTTGCAATCTATATAGATTACTCAAACTGTTGCATTTAAATGCAATTAATAGTTATAAAGGAATACTTGTTAATGGCTTCGACATATTAGAGTTAATGGAATACTCGTAACCTTTTAAATCACGATACAACTTAAATAACTTCTATTTCATCGAAACTATGTTGCGTAGTTTATTCAGATTAGTCTGTCTATCTACTTGCTATCTACTAACCTAACTATCTATCTAAATGGTATTTCGAATTTGAATTCAATAGGGCTACTTCAAACTGATACACAGGAAGGTAGTTAGACAGACAGATAGTTGTCTAGATAATTTAGATAGTAGGTAGATAGATGGTTGGATCGATAGCATAGATAGTAGGTAGATAGATAGTTCAATATATTTATAGGTGATAGATGGTAGATGGAAGATACACACGTAGGTATATGGAAGATGGTGAGTAAATAGATAGATAGATAGATGCTCGGTACTGAGAAAGTTGGATATAGTATAAATGGTAGGTAGTTAGATAGATACGCAGGTAGATATATGGAAGGTAGATGAGTAAACAGTTCGATACTGGCATAATCTGAATCAGTATCGACTCGGACTTCTCCTATTTCTTCGATATCCCCGTGATAATTAAAAACTATCGGATAACATAACCTCGCTAATGTCATTAACTGATTCTTTATATATAATACATACATGAAACTCAAAACTCATCTGTCTGCCTATCCATCTATCTGTCCATCGTTAGATAGAACAGATAGACAGACAGACAGACAGACAGACAGACAGATATGAAAATTGCCGTTACAATGATAATTACTGATTAGATTAGATATTAATAGCAATCAACTGTTATATTATACATGACGAGGGGCGTTTCCTGGACGTACCTTCATATGGTACATCATAAGCTCGTTGGACAAATGGCTCCTGTGCTGCGCATCGCGCACTTTTTTGTACATGAGACCGTGCACCAGACTAATGCCGCAGTAAATGGAGAACGCCGTGGCCACTTCTTCGTCGAAACGCGAGAAGCACGCCCCGCCCGTCTTGTTGCACAGCTCGGCCACTCCGACCACTTCTTTGCCGTCTTTTATGGGGAAACATAGAATGTTTCTGTAATATAAATTATTATGATTTTAATTACCCTCAAATCAGATTCTTTAGAGCTTATTCCTAATCTTTACGGGCTATCAATTAAACTAGGGAATGTATATCACTGGAGGTTGTTCGATATCGCATTTGTTCGTATCGATATGAATTTCAGGTGTCGATATCGATTTCCTTAATAATGTTCAAATTCTTATGGTTACGATCGCAGTCTATCAGGCCAAAAGAGTATCGATATGCAAAATTTCAAGACCAATATCGATATGTTGAACAACCTTGAATATCGATATTAACGAAACAATGTATCAGCAAGGCTTTATAAAAATCGATATCGACACCCTTAATGATATCGAAAAATCCTTATCAATACGTTATCACGAGGCCCAAAATCATCGATACATCACAGGTTTGATACCGATATCGATACATCCCTGTCGAAGAAGTCTAATATCGATATTAACAATTCGATGTATCATTAAGGTTCCTCAATATCGACAGGATATATCGAGGTCAAGGAGCATCAGTAGATCGAAATTTTGATACCGATATCGATTTATCAGACAAACCCTGTCGAAGAAAATCAATATGGATATCATAATACGATATATCAATAAGGTTTCTCAATATCGATTCGATATATCGAGGTCAAGGAGCATGAGTATATCGAAATTTTGATACCGATATCGATTTATCAGACAAACCCTGTCGAAGAAAATCAATATGGATATCAATGATATGATATATCAATAAGGTTTCTCAATATCGATTCGATATATCGAGGTCCAAGAGCATCAGTATATCGAAATTCTGATACCGATATCGATATATCAGATAAACCCTGTTGATGAAAACTGATGTCGATATTAACGATACGATATATCAATAAGGTTTCTCAACACTGATACGATATATCAGACCAACCCTGCAGATGAAAATTAATATCGATATTAACTATCCCAATACTATATCAACATACTATACCAATAAGGTTTTCGTAAATATCGATATCAATTTCCTTCCCGATATTCAAAATCCTTATCGATACGATAACGATACGGTTTATCGAGGCAAAAAGCATCAGTATATCGAGATGGGTGATTAACAGACCTGGTTCTGAAGCCCGTGGTCTTATCAATATCTGCGTAGAACAACGGATGGGAATAAGCGTCCTTGATATTCAATAGCTCCCCTGTTGAAGCCACGTGACCAGCTATACCTTGATCAGCGGGGATCCCCACGGTTTCGCCGTTCTGATTAATTGTTTCCCCAAAGATTAAAAAAACATTTTTAGCATATCATATGTCACATACTAATGATAGGTTAATTCCTTCTTTAGATTATTGTCCTATTGATTTTTTTTACTAACTTTAAATTATTCACCAGATATCGTCTAACTTAACTCAGTAAATTTAATAATAGGTAAAATGATATAATAATTAAATACTGAATTTAATACAAAATTACTAAATCGTAATATTTCGCTACTTCTTTAGTTTTTTATTTTCAAATTCAAATTAATAAAACTGAAATAAGACTATAACGATGTACATTCTATTTATAGAATTATCTTTCTTAAATTACAAATATATAAACTTGAAATGCAAGTAGTTATTACTGGAGTTGATTTGTCCCTCTGATCGTCTTGTAAAGAGCTGTCAAAGACTTTGGCCACGAGACACTTGCGCTGCTTGTCGAGCAGAAAGAGGGAGCAGCGCTCCGCCTGGGTCAGACTCCGAGCCTCCGTCATGATTTCCTTTAAAAGCAGCTCTACGTCATCTATATTCAAAAAAAGCAACACGGTAAATTACACTTCCAGGTGCAGTACTATAAACCGAATTACCGAGATGAGAAAACAAGTTTGTGGCGACAGACAATAGTGACTGGCATTGCTTGTGAAGCCTTCGTTCCTCCTCCAGGTCGACAGCGGTGAGCAGGGTTCCCAGCGCATAACTGTATAAACAAATATTTTTTAAAAAATATGATCAATGAACCGAAAATAGAAAATGGAGCACTGCAGAATCAGTGAAGCAACGACTTACCGGAAACACTGCTGAACACAGCAGACATCGGCGTATCCGAAACCATCCGCACTCTGTTTTTCGACGAGAACGACAAGCAAAGCCAGCTGCCGGTCGGTAGGTTTGAACACGGGGACTAGTAGGCAGTTCTTCACGTCTAGCTGAACTAGACTGGACACGAGGCTTACGACGGGATGCGAACCTTCCAGGGTGACAGTTGCTTCGGGTTCCGACGGATCAAAATGTATACCATAATCCTGCGGCTTCTCGTTACAAGGATATTGGCATTAAATTTGTAGTACATTCATAAATAATAGCAGCCATTATTACCGTGAGTTGAAGCGAGTTAGGAAGAACGGTATCGCCCAGTACGCTTACTGTGAGGCCCTCGTCATTCCAGTCAGGCTGGGCGAGCGCCAAGAAGACTGTTTGAACTTTGGTTTGTAGAGACAGCTTGCAATGGTGAAATTTCGTGTCAATTCCCTTTTTTCATAATATCTATTACTCTTCTATGGTATACTTACAAAGTTGTTGAGAGTTTTCTGAATGCTGAACACATCGCCGAACTGCAGAGAAGAAATCAGCTGAAGGAGTTGTGAATCTTCCATTGCGGAGGAGAAGAAGAAGAAGCGGACGCTTGACGACTTGTGCTTTAGCAGGCGGCGAAACCTCAAGGGTAATTCGAGTAATGGGCGAACGGTTAGTGAAGCTGCTGCGATGTGTGCATCTTGTTGACCAAGCAAATTCCCTTGCTTTCCTCACATGCGCTACAATAACAAGTTCGATGCAAGAGCCAAATTCAACCCTTGGGAGTTGTGTTATTGTCGTCTGCTGCAGCAAGCTCCCTAGAGTAACGCGGGGGGGCAGAATTCAAAAAAATAATTCAGCAAGTATTTCCACTCCACGTCTGAATCCGTTTACCTTAACCCAAAGCAATCTCGAGTCAGTATCCTACTTTATCCGCGTCGCAAAATGATGCGAGTTAATTCGGACAAGTAGAAGTACTGTGCAAGCGTTTGCTTTGGGATGCGATATCAGCGCCAATTCGTAGAAGCGGTGAATCTGGGAACTACGCGTAAGACGAGAGTCTTTTGTATTGTTTTCCTGTAGTTCAGTTTTCAAGTTCAGTTTCTCGAAATCAATTTGCGCAAAACAGCCAACCAGAAACGGTTACAAGATCACGTGACTTTGGCGCCCCCCAATTTTGAAATGAAAGTTGGCTTATACCGTTTTTTTTCCAAAAGTTTGATTCCTGCTGTGCCGTTTATCGGTAAAGCGGTGCACCGCTTAAGGTGTTATCCATAACTGTAAAGCGTTATCATGACTTGCAAAGAGAATAAAATAAAACTGTAAGTTTTTCCATATTCTCGATTCACGTTAGCTTGATTTCTCTGATTACCACTAAGCAAACAAAGCGTCAATGACGTCATTGGGCCACGCGCTAATGACTTGTTTACCTCCGCCGCAGTAGAAAGGCCACCGTGAATGCCAAGTTACTATCTGTACTGTACACACACAAGTTGAAATGGGTCCGCTACCCGAATGAAAATCTTTTGCAAAGTCCCGGTGTAAATCGCTATGCATTCGGAAGTGTTCGCCATCTTGGCGGTCTGAAGATCACCTGACTGAATCCTCACCATGCGAAAATGAATACATTTCCGTCGCAACTTATCTCGCAATACACACGTGAAACTCTTCTGGTTTTCTAGCTACAAGTTTATGATGCGAGAAGAACGAATTAAAAATTTCTGGGAAAGTCAAATTTTCGTACATGAACGTATAGAGCCTTACTGAAGGGTCACGTGACCGACGTCATAACCAAACACCTATATATCCACAGATTTAAAACCCCTCTTTCAACCTCGACATCATAACTTGATGGAATTTCGCAAATGTCAATTTTGTCTATTATTTTTTTCTGTATGTTAACAGCAGTTTTACGTTCAAAAATCAGACGAAAAAGGTTAACCAATATGCAGTATCGGCTTAAGCAGGATGCTGGTTATCACCGAATAACAAACCAGACAAAACCTGTTTTTTTTCAACATTCACAGGACGAGATAATACATACCGAATATCAGAATACTGTTTTGAGCAATACAAAATCCGTTGCTTGAACAATTTAAAAAGAGACGCAGACGAGCTGGCTGTTCCGTGCCTGCAAAGGAACTGGAAGAAAAACCGGCGCAGGAAAAAGCTTTGAAGCATCGGTTTGCACCGCGAGGGGTCTCCTGGCCTTATCCTTCTTACGTAACTACTTCCTTTTATTTATTTTTTTTTTCACGCAACTTCGTTAAGTTCATATAAGTTTTCATACGGAATTACACGTACGTGAATCAGAAATATAACTGAAGATTTCTTAAGTTTACGTTAACTTTTTATTATATCCCGCCATTTTTAAAGCTGTACAGTTCTCTGGCACGATATTTTCAGTTCAGAATTTCAAGTTTTATTCACGGGAAACGCTGATTTTTTGAAAAATCAAAATTGCTTTGGAATCGGAGATAAACCAAAGTCCAAAGGGCAACAGCATACCGGTCAGAACATAGAGTATAACAGAATCCGTATACATTACGGGTTTGCATACAACATTGTCAACGGAAAGCCCGATCCAAGTGATGTCTACATTTGCGGTCACGCTATGACGAAAAGCTGCGAGAGAGAGATCATCAGAATAGCAAAAATCAATAAGTGAGTTGCACGATGTGTTGTAGAGGAAGTTCCTGTCCAAACACTCCCGCGACGTTTTCCTGTTTCACGAAGCCACAAGCACCGAAAAAGGCAGTTTCACTTGTAAGTTCTTGTGTAATATATCTAAAAAGCAGACGACGCAAAACAATCGACTCGAATGCGAACTTTGATTTGCAAAAACGCTGCATAGAACATTGCAAGGTCCTGTAGTAACTGGCGTGTATTTGGTGATATTAACCGGGGTGTATTAAACTTAATGACAAATACGTAAAGTACATTTTGAATTCACTGTTAAAATCCATAATGAGGTTTGAAAGGTAGTATCCTAGCGCTAGCGAGCTCTGGCTTAACCGTATCTAACTTAATTTAATGCATTAGAGATAACGTAATGTGAATTCTACAAGGGAGAGCAACAAATGATTCGCTGAGCATTCACCAACTGAAGTTATAGTACAGTTGCAGTTAACGGTTATTTGACTGTATAGCAGACTCGTACACTAAAGGACCATATGATTGCACCGTTTTCAGTTTTAACTTAACAATAGATAAGTTCATAAAACACCCATAATCATGTAGATATATAACGCTATTGCTTTTACCGATGTTGGCGATACGCTATAGTATAATAGGAAACGGTGTTCAGAACGTGTTTACACTAGTCGAAGATCACATTTAAACCCAACTGGAAGGACAGTTTAAAGAGGTTACTTATTACATGCTCTTACAGCGTAATGAATGTGAATAAAGTACCAGGTTGGATGACATAACATATCAAAGTACCTAAACATAGCCTAATTGACTAATGTATCACATCAACGATTTTGGCTTTCGAAACATCAATTTCCGATACAGGAATTCCTGTTTTGGTACACTATATCAAAATATCGCACACGTCATTGTTAGGATAATGTCCAAGTCTGGGCAAAGTATGAGAGTCAGAATTATTGGGCAAAAAGTTCAAATTTGGCGCCATCTTTAAAAGCAGCGCGGAATGCGCTGCTCATTTGTTTTCCTTCCTACGTGAACTACAAGAAACAACCGAAACCGAAGCCAGGTAACTCGCCACACCTTTCAAAATAACTTGAGGTAACCGTTGTTATTCTACAGCAGTTCATTTGTACAACTATAAACGAAATCGCTATAAAGTGGGTATAACGGTTTAGGGTGGACGTCCGAAATGCGTTTCAGATGTTTGATTTTAGTTTGAAGTATAAAATAAATGTTTGTAAACAACCTTGTTATTTTTACACATTACTTACAGGTGTGCATGTTTTTGGATGGGTTTTTGGTCGAGAAGGATTCACGTTTCCCTAGTGCAAAATAAGCAGTCATTTTGAACCTTCCGTGGAACAGCTTGTTGCAACGAACCGAAGATGCAAGGACCACCTCGGAGAACCCGAACGCCCAGTGTTGCGGGAACTGGATCCCTGTACTCGTACGCGAGCACAACAAGGACTGTTTCCCGTTCCATGAAGTCCTTGAAGGTAGCCTGGTACAAACGGCCCTTGTTGCAGCACGCCTTCGTCACAGACATTCAGACGGGGGCTCTGATTACAGGAATTTTTACGCTGGTAAGAGTTCATTACCTGCAATAACTGCAAATTTACGCCTACACTTACAATTATCTTTTAGGTTTTGAGTCTCTTTACAATTGCTACTGCCATTTTCGACATGTACTGCCTCGGGATGACCGCCCCCGGAGTAACACACTACGGTTTCTTCATCATGAGTTTCCAGTTCGTCTACGTGGGTAACCCAAACGTGCGAAATGCCCTTATCGTTTTTGCTCTATTCTCCGCCATCGCCGCCATAGCCCTGTTCGTGACGAGCTGCGCGCTCCTGGGAGCCCTGCGGAAGGAAAGCGAGAAAGGGTTAGTTTCGTGGCTGTACTGCTCGGCGGTCTTCTTTGGGTGGCGCTTGTTCGCCTTCATCTTTGCCACCATCGTCAACGACATCTGGTTCGGTTATCACATCGCCATGTGCCTCTTGTGGATCGCCTTCATCATCCTCGGTGTGCTGGGGTGGGTCATCATCTATTCGCTGTACATCGAACTGACAGAGCTGACGAAACTGGAAGATCTCGCCCACTTGAGAATGGGCACCATGAGTTCACTGAATATGACCCAATCCATCGTGGGATCGAGACCCACGACGCCGCACAGCAGCAGCATTTCCACAGCGCATGCAGTTTAATATTTCTACAAATACCAGTTTCCAATAAATCTATCCGTCCATTAAAATCGAATCTCTTTTATTTTTTGTATTTTAGAATGACTCTGTATTTCGACATCTTGTTTGACAGTTAAATACAAGTTAACATCTTTTATGTAAAGCACACTTTATTGAAGAGTTTTAACAGGCGGCTGGCCGGCCATCCCTCCAACACTCCCCATGACGTCTCCAATGTCCTTCACGTCATCATCATCGTTCATGTTGATGTTGGGATCAAATCCTGTATCCAGCACGTTAGGACTCACTTTTCTTTGCTCCAAAGAAGGGTTGTCTTGACTGGTTCCCGGTACTAATCCGAAAGATCCGGTTCCGCTGCTAATTTTCTGCCCATCTGGGCTTTTCAAAGTCTCTGACATTGGTGAATTATCCTTAGATGACATTTTTCGTCCTGAATCAACTTCCTCCGCGATTTTTACATCCAAACGTCTAGAATACGTTTATGGATGAGCTAAAGTAAATAAAATATCTATGGAATGTATCCCTTGCCAATACCACAGTATAGAGAGAAACCTCTAACCTAGGTTTCTCTCTATACTGTGGCCAATACGGTGGGCGAGTATACTCAGCGCACGCTAGTTTCAAGTGGCGGCGGACAAAAAAGTATACTCGCTTTAAACTCGTCTAGCGTCTAAACCGTTCAAGGTAGAAACTTCCTTTTAAAAGCAAGTAATAGTTCTAGGGCCGTCTATATTTTCTTTTTTCACAATGCTTCTTATACTAAGAGTATTGGAATAGTTCTTATTAGTTAAAATTTCTCCATAAATAAGGGATTTACAGACCAAAACCTGTTTCCCCCCTGATTTGAATTTCCGGTGTTTAGCGCTTTTTAAAAAAAAATTAGGGCGAAATAAGCAATAAAACGTAGAAATTTGAATTCTCTGCATTAAAACACTCTTTTGACCTCAAGCACGACAAATTCTGAGGGAAAACCGACATTCTTTCACAAAATTGAAATTTCCCAAAATACGCCAGAAAAAAAAAATATCCAAAAAATTACAGAAAGGTAGCCTGGCTTGTAACCTGGCTTTGTCTGCGGTACTTTAGATTCAATTTAAGAATGATGTTCAGTGAATGCATTGACTTTGTAATTTGCAATGTGTGTTTGTGAATAGCAATCGAACGAAGATAACGCTTAAACTATTCATTAGCTGGACAATTTGCAATTGAAAAGAGGGCGAAATGTCGAGTCGACTCGTACATGGCACGTGGGTACGCAGTTGAATCGAGCTCCATTGAAAAGAGCGTTCAAAGTTGAGCCGACTCCGACTCCGATACTCCGTATCCGACGTAGTTTCACCATTTTTTACATAACTGATGAACTTGTGACATGGAACGCACTGCGTTCGTAGGGTGACTAACATTATATACTTTTATGTTATATATTGCGGCCATTCGTGACCTTAGAATTAATCGTGCTTTGGGTAAAAAGAATTGAATTAACGCGGAAATTTAAATTTCTACTTTATATTACTTATTTGGCTTAATTTAAAAAAAGCATCGAAAACCGTCAATGCATGTTAGGGGGAAAACGAACTCACCTTTGTTCTCTAGCTCCCTCGTTTATGAAGACATGGTTCTATTTTGGCATATTCTCAGGGCGTTTTGAAAAAAGGTGGTTAATGACCAGATATCTTAGGCGCTTGTTTGCCCGCCGCCAGTTGAAAATAGCGTGCGCCGAGTACTCTCGCCCCCCCCCTATAGGAATATATGAATCTAGTGTATTAAATTGATTAGAATGATGGAAATATCACGGTTTATTTACGGTTTTGTTTACATCAACAGTTAAATCTAGGTATCTTAATTAACAAAGTGGTAAAGCGCATGTTTAAAAAAGACTTATGGAAATTAGCAAAGGAATAAGTTATCACAAACTCCACAATTAAAATCTTTATTAAGGTACAAACTACCAAATAATAGAAGTATCTTACTTATTAAATCGCAATTTGTAACTGATGTAATTAGTCTTAAAAAATTCCAGGCGTAATACAAGTCGTTACAATCCTGATTGTTAACCTTAGCAATAAAGAGGCACACACTTAAATAACAGAAGGTATCCATCATAATATTAGTTAGATGGCATGGATTATGTATTACAGTAACAAACAAGTTACTTTAACATTCATGTTTAAATCGGAGTTGAATTTACCCGCTAGGTGGCGTATTGTATTCTGTTAGTATTTCTCGACAAATGAATCACTCGATTACTTTCTAAATCGAGGTCGTCGTCTGACAAAGGTCTCACCGTGCCATTACCACAACACTTACGATGTCTTAACGCGTACCAACACGTGCTTTTTGTTATCTTTTTTTATCGAATGCTGTGGTAGTTATAGGGCTTCGTGTGAACTGGGCTCAATTGGTCTCGTTGAATTAAAGAATGTCGAATAATAAGATGGATAGCACTGATTGGTTACAACAGTTTAATTCTTCGTACAAACAACACCCGACCCCTTATCCTCTACACAACGATTCCATCGATGTTGCCATCAAGGGCTGCTTCTCGGGCTACGATACGGTGGCGTGCGTCAGGCGCAGCCTGCTGTCTCTGCTCATGCTCGTGACGTTTGTCCTGTGCTGTATAAAGATTTCCCGTTTTCACCTGGTCCGCCACGAGCAGATTCATCACTACGTCATTCTCTACATGGCTTTAGTCGAGTGCATCATTTGGTAATTGACCATTAATGCTTGATTTTCGCTGTGTTATAAATAGTTGTATTTTTCAGCGTTGTAAATTGGATGCTGAGCGGCCATTACCCGGAACTTGACTTGGTCGCCACCGCCCTCAAGGTTCTCCAGTTAGTTACGCTCTGTCATTTCCACTGGTCGCAGACGTGGCGGATTCTTCACAAAGAGTTCATCGCGCAGAGGCTATGGTTCCCGCTGATGGGACTCTTCTCGACATATGTCGTCGTCGTGGCGGCTGTGGGGATCCTCGATACTGGACCGAGCTGGGTCGAATGCCTGAGTATGATTCCTTTTTTAACGAACCAAGCAAGTTAATCATTGTATTTTTCTTGGGTCTGCAGAGCCATATTGGTTGATGCTTTCGGGAGCCGATTTTGTTGGCGTACAGCTGTTCCTCGTCGCCGGCCTGTACATAACGAGGAAGATCAACGCGGTTTCGACGATGGAGTGTGTCAAGAAGACGCAGAAAAGGAACTTGTGGACCATTATCGTAGCATTTGAGTTTTCTGCGCTGATGGGCCTGACGTACGACGTAGTCGTCAAAATGAGTATTCTCTCAGTGTAGCCCTTTTGTAAAACTATGAGCTAAAAACCTCTTTTCTTTGTTGTAGTGGGTGATGAGAATATCGGCTGCAGCGGCGTGTTCTTCCACACGCAGGCCATCTACTCTCCCGTCTTTTTCGTCTTCATGGTGTTCAAATTCTGTGTGCCCATATGGTCGCTGCTCGTCGTGCTGGAACCTCTACCTATGGGTGTCTCATACAACGAGATCTTGGCCACTAGTCATAGTGCGGTAAAACTCGTATTCCCTTAAGCCATATTGTTGATTAGTTCTGTAATAATCGTTATGGCAGCGACGACACTTAACGTCGAAAAAGGAAATAATATGGATATTCATATTATGTCTAATTTATGTAATAATTCTGTATATATTGCCAGGTAATTGAAATTATTTATCTGCACTTGGTTTCACTTGATTTAAAATACGTAAATGTAATTTCGTTTATATCTGCATTTTCAAGGTTATTAAAATTACATGTTCGTACTTGCATTTCGGTCGACTGTAATACTTCAACAAGCGTTTCCTTTTTGTGTGTGCAGAGTACGTCTGGAGCGTGTTCCAGCCATTCAGGATCTCCATACCGTGTTCTCCGTGCCTACATCTATGATGACAACTCAGAAGTGCTGGAAGCCAGCGGGCCCATGCGCGGACGCCGCCCGTTGCGCAGACTCGCTACAGGCGTCGAGAGCCCCAACGCAGCGACACGAGCACTATTCGGCGGGCAGATCATCGATACCATCTACGTTCCTGGACATGGTCATATCGCTGGTCCTGTTAATCCGGAACCAAATGGTATTTGAAAACAGTATACATTAATGTAGTACTATATAAATACACACGAAAATGATAGACTGGTAGGTAGGTAGGTAGTTGGATAGATAGATAGGAAAATAGCGTAGCTAGAATAGAAATAGAATCAACCTAGCAGACCCTGACGGTCTAAGGATAATCCATATTATAGCCTCAAGGCTGTACAAGTATCTCTGTTACAGGTAGATGGGTGGATGGATAGGAAGACAGGTAGATAGGCAGATATATAGGTAGATAGATCGATATAGAATGGAATAGATAGGGAGATTGATCGATAGATAGTCATGTTGTTAATTAGACAGAAATGGATAGATAGATGGATCGATTGATAGATAGATGGATAGAATCATGGCGAAGATCTGTTGAAGTTGGGAAGCGCTTAAAATTAATCAAGTTATCTTTCACGACTCATTGATTACGGATTGATATGTGATGAAGTTTAATTATGGATTACACGGATTATCTTGGAATTGTACACATATATCTTAATTTACAATTAACTAAAGTTATCTGCTACTTATTAGTAATGGTAAATCGTACGTATTGTTCAGTAACGTTCTTGTTTTGTTCTCATTTCAATGTCTAATTAATTCACCTAACGAAAGCAATAATAACACAATAACATCTATCGTATAAGTTCAGTAGTTAATTCAATGTCTAATTAATTAACCTAACTAAAGCAATTTGTTGAAACTAAATCCTTCCAGTCGATCCCCGAATCAGAAATCTTCGCGACTACTGGCGTTCCAGGCAGCGTTTAACTTCCCAGGGACGGGGGTCTTCGCACAGTCCCGACTTGAGTGTCATCACGGAAGAATCACTGCAGAACGGCAGCAACCCCCACGAAGAACACACTTCCCGCAGCGCTCCCGTCACCCGTTCGGTTCTCGCAGGAGACGACCCCCGCAGGCCTTTGGTCGAGGTTCATCAGGGAAACGACGAAGTCATCCAATGAACCAGCTCTCTCACTCGACTCGTTGTTAAGGAACCAACATCTAATTTTCGGAAAATCAACGAAATTTACAAAGGAGTTTTGGAAGACGCGGTCAGTGGGTTTTCGTCCCGTTGTGATAAATGGTACGCTTGGTCCAAACCAGCGTGAGATTCGCAAAACATCAGCAGGGTTTCCACGTGTCATAACCGTGGAAGATAAAATGAAGAAAATTATTAAACAAGATGTAAAAGTTGTTTTTGGGTAGTATTACTCGTGTTTCCTATTAAATTACGTAGCGTAGTGAATATTATTATTATTATTAATTCGTCTTATGTTCGATACGAATGTTTTTCCTTTCGCAAGTTTTATTTTCGTAGAGTAGATTATGCAGAAGCGGAACTGAATACACTTTTAATATAATTTAATTTTATGCGCAATTGTTTTACTCCCATTGGGTGGTATATGCCTCTCCTAGTTCCTTATTGGTTGCTAGTGACGTCATAAGGTCGGATGACCTTGCAAGGTCACTAAAAGCTGTTGGTTTGTCTTGAAATTATCAAACTGATTTGCATGCAATCTTTTGGTTAATCGCTGCTTGAACAGACAAGTCTAAACGTGTTTAGCACGACTGAGCCAATAGGAGTTTCACGACTTAGTATTCAAACAGCTTCTGTCGTGGTGGAAGGGTTCCGTAAGAAACAGTGTGCGCCTCTGGACCATGGAACGATATCGAGGTCTTGATGACACCGGAGAAAGGCATGCGGCTGCGACATGAAACTTTATCACGAAGTCCAAAGGTATGTTGATATATTGTCCTGTTATTCATTTACGTTTGCTGTACGTATTATGATGATTGGATATGAATGAGTCAATAACAGATATTAACCGCTCGTTATGCCAATATATTACTATCATTACATATACAGATACCTGAATTATACATTTACATAGAGTAGAGTGTGTGTATTTATTCGTATATATTTATAAACTACATCATTTAATTAAATAGGCACCGTGCGTAGACTGACGCGCCGCCCTGGTGGCAACCTTAGAACTACCTTATTTAAGCAAAAATTTAATAAATTAGTTCACAAATAACCGATCTGACCCAATTGAATCGGTTATAAAAATGGGAAAACACACTAGAAAAATATTAATTTCATTCTTGTTGCCGCCTACAATTAAAAAAATGAGAAAAACGGTTGCTGTAATCACAAAAAAATTCACTAAAAATTGAAATGTGGTGGAAAGTTGTAACAAGCAGTCAAAGAGTCTTTGGGATTTAGATACATTTGTCCTGAACTGCCTAGTTGGCAGGAGTTCACAATTTCTTCTTTTTAAAAAAAATGAAAAACCCGTTTTCCCATAAATCGCCTGCAAAGGGGTACCCGATTTAGTTCAAAAAGTCGCCTGTAGGAGAACTGCTTACAGCGCCTCTATAGGCCACGCACGGTGCCTATACAGATGTCTCATCATTCCATGAGGATGTCGTTTTAACTATTTTAATTTGAATCAAAACACCAATTTAAGTTAACAACCGAGATAAAGGGTTTACAATTTGCAGAACCACTTATGCTTGTTTGTTTAATAACACGAGTTCAAGTTTAAAAACAACTGGTTAGTAGTTCGAATTGTGCTTCCACCTACCGGGCGATAGTTGAAGCTATTTTCAGCCGACAGACGAACGAGGGTTAATTTTAACCCGCTGTCTTTTGCTGCCATCTATAAAAGGATAACCCGAAACCTGTTCAGTTAAGTGGCTATGAAACCATCTTTCAGTAGCGTTTCAGTTGAAAGAGTAGTTTGAAATTGAGATTATGGTATAATCCTTTTTCTTATACTAAAATGTGTTTTTTCTAGACATTAGTCAATAAATAATTAATTCAGATTGTTGATTTCATAGTTGTATTCCTACACTCTGCTATAATCCAATTCGACATTCAGAGTGGGTTTCTTTCAAACTCTTGTATGAATTCAATAAACCCATTCGATTCAACTCGATTCGACGATAATTGTCGGCGCGGGAGAAAAAATAAGGTTTCTGCGGTTAAGGAAATCCGTTATGACGCCTAAAGTGTTCCAACACAACTATCAAGAAAAGTAAATAACGGCTTTTTCGAGAAATCAATGACACGTTTCCTAGCCGAGCATTCAGTAAAAACCGGGATATATTCGACAAGGTTTCCTACAAATATAGGTTTTTAACATTACGCACAGAATCCGCCGCCATCTTGGAGGTATTACTATCAGCGGGATCGTATCCTTTCCATACAGACAACAGGACTTGGTCATCTATCGATTTACCTGAAAATTATAATGAAAATGGGAAATCAACGTTTGGGTATATTAGCCAGAACCTTTAAGGAGGATCACGTGACGTGACGTCATAACATATAATAAGATATATCGGTACTGGACAAGTAATAAGAGTCAAGTTTGTTGCTCCCTTCAATGCCCTCTTAGCCCTTATCTCGGGAGCAGTTTGATTTTCACGTGTTTGTTCAGTGTCTGGAGCCATACCATTACGTATGAACACAACAGTTTGCTCTTGATAAGATGTTGCAATATATAGAGGTTAAACCTTATATGACTTAACCGCAGTCTAGCTAAACTTACTCATGTGCATTAACCTCAATGAGTATTCGTCTGCTAGGGGTTCAGTGTTCAGTTTAAAGGAATTGCGCAACCGTGGTGATCAATTCCCCAAAGTCATTCTGGGCAACTTTAACCGACCTTGACTGGGACTGGGCTGCTGGTTGGGAAGAATTTTTCGCGGGCGCTGCAACCAGTAAACCCGCGCGTCGTTGTTGTTGCGTAATACTTGTCCCTTTTCGGGTATAGGATCCTTCGTTTTCCGACAAAAACATCCCTTTCTCTTTTCTCGGTGGAAATCGGTTGTGTATGCGAATAGGGGCTTGGCAACTGGAAATCTACCCGATGTTAACATTTAACATAATCATTTGATTATAGCTTCATAAAATATAACTTATGTATAGTGAATACAATTAGGTATTACCTAGAAAACGACGCTAAGTGAACAAACTATGATTTCAGTTAATTACATCAAGTCTGAAGGCAATTCTACAAGATGGCTAAAACCTATGGGAATATCAATTGCGTTTACTCAATAAATTATAATCTAAGTGTCGATGGTTTAATTATAAAATTATGATAATTATCTTGATTGAATTAGACTTAAGTGCCGGTTGTATTTAGGAACCGATACAGGGATTCCATTTTGGAAATTTTCCCTTATCTTGAGGAGCCCTAAGCAAACTGCAGGAATGTTTACGCTGAATGGGTAGAGTCCACCACGCCACACACACAAACACACACACACACACACACACACGTCACTTGCGCAAGTCAAGTTTCGTGATGTACCACGTAAGCAGAATACGGCCAGGGGGTTCGCCACCTTTTGCCTTTTTACAATAATCTCACCGTTCCGGTATAAAAAGTCGGTAAACTGGTTCTAAATATAACAATTGAAAAAAAACTATATGCTGGAGATTCTTACTGCGTGAATCTTGATTAGAATCTACGAAAATAATCAGTGAGGGTTGCGAACCCCCCTTTACTCGGACGAAACTCGAGGGGGTGGGGTTGGAGGGGGTTGCTGCGGGNTGAATCGCGCGGGTGGGATACCCTCAGGGTATTTCTGGGTGGGTGGGGGGTGGTGGGACCCATTCTGACCCACTTCCACCCCGCCGGGGGGGCCCTTAGTGGGCGGAGTTAAAGGGGGGTCCGAAACGTGTTAATAACCTAAAACGAGATCATCTTCAATATAATTTAAGTATAACCTATACTTTTATCACTATGGATCAAAGTTGTATCAAGTTATTACGTCAGATTTGATTGGGGGCAATTACGAAATGATGTATGAATGAAACCGGCGAATCTCGTAAATCGTTTTGTGAGATTCACTGAAGTTTTCGAAGTTTTGGAAGTTCGATATCATCAGAGGAAGTTTCGGTGCTGCTGCTAAAAGTTGCACACGGAGAAAGCTTTTGATCAGCCAAAGTCCTGGAAGTTGAACATCTAACCAACTTTGGACTTAAAAAGTTGAGTTGTGTTTCCCAGAGAGGGAACAGCACCTTCAGTTGTTGATTTACATCTCCTGTACATTTTACTTGATTCACAGTTTAACAATTTAAGCTTTCTGTTCAGCTGTTGCCAAAGTTATTGAGTTTGATTCAAGGTACTTATACCTTCTTACTTACTCTTTTAGTGTCTTCTCTTAATTTTAAACTGGCCCATAGAAGGTAGAAACACGATGTAATTTTCAGCTTCACTGGTTATGCCAGACGAAGGTGTTTTATTAATTAAGTTAATTGCATAGGAACTTATTCCCACACGTATGACTTACGAAACGGTCAACGTGATGGATACGCAACACGTGAACGTGCGTCGAGTTGTTTACCAAACGCCTGTTGTTGTTTTTTAACCGAGCGTGAATCACTTGATAAAGGATTTCATTCGTTAAGCCTTTGTTTACCAATGTGTTTGTGAAATTTCATCTTGATTCGAATCAAGTCTTAACTTAGTTAAGCGAATTATCTGTTAAATTATCGTTTCGTAAAGATGGAATATCCTTGGGTAAGAATTCAGTACCGCCTGCAGCAATATACCGTTTCCGCTGGGCGCAATCTACGAGTTATCGACTGCCCGAAAACTGGGTGGATTTCGAACGTTTAATAACATCGTTACGGCTTATAATTTAATTTTATTTAAAGTTGTAAATATTTATATTTTAAAAATTATGGTCAGGTTGTTTCACTGACCGAAACCTGGGTGGGGGGCGTCACGTGGTTTCGAGATTTTCCTTTTCCTTTCGCAAAATCAGTATTTATTTAATTCATCATTTACAAACACGTGTCTCAGTATGTGTTTTTCATTTGTATTTGTACAAAACGAGCACAGTTATGCATCGGCTGTACGAAGCTCTAAACACTGACCGAAAACTGGGCGGGCTTCGATGTCTTATTTTTCAACAAATGCGAGTTTTTAATTAAAAGCAAGTTGAGTTTGCGTATCCGGCCATGTTGGGCCTTACGTTACTGACCGAAACCTGGGCGGGCTTCGATAGTTTCGAGGTTTTTCTGTTTCCCGCTTTGGCAAAATCACAGGTTGAAGGGGAAAGAGCGACAGAAGCTAAAAAGGCTGGTGCACCGTCAAGCCGGTCGTTCAGTCGACCTTTGCAACTGGCGCCTTGAAGAAAACTTGGCACACAGCCACGCAACGGTTCTGTACACAAAACGACAAATTTGAAAATCGCGGTGGTTTGCAGCGAGAATCTTTGCGCCTTGGTACACCCGGGTCAGTAGAGCCCCTGCATCCTTTTCTTTTTTCTCGTCCCCCCCGCGAGCCCCGTCATCACATCAGCCTACACACACACACACACACGCATATCTTACGCACTGTGCCCTGTGTGTCATGTGTGTAACACTGCCTCCTCCGCCTCGGCGTGTGTGGGTGTGTGGGTGTGTAAAACGGCCTAGAGAAACTTTGAAAATTTCGACGGCAGGGGCCCGTGGCCAGTTCATTGGCAGTGCCCTATCAATGTGCCTGCGCTACTACCGTGTCTCTTGGGTTCGCTCTTTCTAATGGACTTGATTCACAACACAACAACTTTCAACTGAACCTAGTGTTTTCCTTTTCTCCTATCTTTAATTAAAACCTTCATTAAATCCTAGCCCCACTGCAGTAACTGAAAGATTAAAACGGAAAGACTGAAACTCAACGTTTGTGTTCGACTGCAGCGAACCGAGAAGCTATTCTACCGGGGCGTAATTGAAACTAGAAAGTCACGTGGTGAGTCCTTCATTTTCATTAGTTGATTTGAAAGTATAGACAAATTGGATATTATAGTTTTACCCGGCCATTATCGCTGCTTTATGATGAGTTTATGGGGGTCGGTGATGAGTGAGTTTATTGCATAGGGACTCTCTGTTGATGTGTTTTTGTTTATGGCGGTTTCCACCATGGCTATTCGCGAGTTTTATGATGGATTGTCTGTCCTTCTTGTTATTTGTGTTTTTTGAACAAGTAGGTTCTTGTTTCGACCGGGTTTTCTATAAGAAGGAGAAGGAGAAGGAGAAAAAGAAGAGAGAGAGAAAAAAATTAGCGGGTAACCTTGTGCGATGGTGGCACCGATAATGGCTGCCATCGGTTCCGCAGTGAAGGCCACGGGTGGGCCGTGCGCCCTCCAAAAGGCCCCAATCCCTCACCATTTATTTCCTTTTGCTTCCTCGTAATTCGTCTTGTTACTTGCTTGTGTCTTGTTTTCTATCGCCTGGCCGATCGCGTCGAATTTCTTCAATGCATACCGCAGTCCATGAATTGGCTACTGAATTCTTATATTCATACGAATTCAACGTAGGATGTAGTTATTACCAATTAGGATGATTAGGATGCTAATTCTATTCATTGGTAATCAATTATCGATTAGGATGGTTAATATCGATTTAGGGTGTAGGTTTTCAAGTATTCTGGGAAAGGGTATGTAAAAGTGTATTCGATATCTATCAGTGTTATACATAACAAGGATAGATTGGAAATAGAGAGAGAGTGAGAGAGGGGCGGATTCTTGGACGAGATACGTAAAACCGTGGGATTTGTGGAGAAAAGAGGAGAAATGTACTCAATTGCGCAATTCTCGGTATAGGGTTGCGTTTTTCATTCCTCAAAGTTCGGACAAAAGAGTTTTCCCATTCAAAACGGTGGGGACCAACGGAGGAAAATTGTATATTCTATCCCTTTTCTCAAAGAGATTTTGGACGTTTGTATAGTTACATATGCATTGCCTCTTTTTAACTCTTGTTGGGGTTTTGGTTTTTATGAAATATTTAGCATTAACTTTGATTAGATTGAAGGGTTTTTGAAGAGTTGCAGACCCCCTTTGAGTGTATGTGTAATAGAATGAAAAGGGAGAACGAGGGGGAGGAAATCTAAAGCTTAAGCGATCGATACTTTTTCAGCGCGTGATGTGAAAAGTGACGTCATCGTCCCTTCCCAAAGGCTGCACTGGGACTGGGAGCAATTCACAAGTTTGGTTCCTTGTTTTTCCACCGGAACCCTATCGAAGATTCAAGAAGGTTCGTTATTGAATTAAAGATGGACAGAACACGTCAAACGGAGAGGCCCTTGTGAGTCTGTTTTGACAGTTGCGATCCCCACTTGTATCCCGCCCTTTGAAGCAGTGGCGCAGCAGACGACGACAAGGGAGATGCTCTGAAACTCCTCTCTTATCCTCTGGCTCTTGCCGAAATCAATAAAATCCCCCGAGGCTGTTTCATGTTCATTACCGGGGCTCTTGTAATGTATATCACCTTCTACGTGAGCTTCAGAGTGCATACGTTACAGTATACACCGCTAGGCTGCAAAAACATGTTCAGCCGGGACACATACTGGACAATGCCTGGGCAATGCCTGGTCAAATTGATTCTTGGTCGCTTCGGTTTTGCAGACATCATGAATCTGTAAAGAAGCTCCGCGTTCCAAGTTTGTCCGTTTTATAATTTACGCTTGCGGCCTGGCAACTTTCCCTATGCAAAATCAATCAACCAATCAATACCGATGGTCGACACCGTCACTCACGAACCAATGAAAGAGAAAGGTCGAGTTTGGGGGTCATTATAGGTCATAGGAGGGTAGAGAAGGCGGTGTTTCATAGGTGACCTTTCTGCTATTGGCTGGTAGGGATGTGTGCGAAAAATTTGCAAATGACCTTTTGGCGCATTCAGCGGCACAGTGCATGCGTGGGTTTGCAGTGTTTTGTATGGGCCCCCCCGGTTCCCTGTCTGTTTGATCCCCCCCCTGCGCGCAATATACACACCCTCTCTTCCTGTTCCCTCTTCTTTGCCTTTGCCCTTAGTTTCCGATTAATGATCGTCACGTGATCGATAGCGAACGCATGCGTGTCTCACGAAAAGCTTTCCACATATGCATGCGTTATGGTTTCCTCTTTGTCTGTAGGCCTCGTGTGAATTATTGACTGAACTTCTTGTTGTAATACCGAGTCATTGTATTGCCTTTCGGGTTCATTTAAGGTTGAGTGTAAATGTTAGAATTTAGCTGCATTCACTTGAATTCAGCTTTTCTAGCCAGTTTGACAGATGTATGACACTTGAATGTATTACTGTTAGGGACGACTGGCAAGAAAGCGCATTTCTTGAAAGAATATGGCAACGCCGCAATGGCATCTCAACTGTAGCAGACGAATTAGATATGTGGCTCCGTATTTCAAAAGGGTTCAAGGGTACTGAGGTTTATTGAGGATATCGAGTGTTAAGTAGAATTATTTCTCTTTACGATTACAACTATAATTTTTTAATCAGATATCAATTTGTGAAATAAAGAGATAAATGAAATATGGCAACCCTGCATTCTGTAAACATTTTTCCTTGCAGGGCATTCATGGTTTGTTTTTGAAGTAAAGTTTATACTGGACGGTTTTAATGTAGAATTTCTCGTCTCCAGCATTTTTAGTTATTGGATAAAAATTAAAGATAACAAACTGGCAACGCTGCTTTAGGATTACATATAGCCCAGTAGCAGACGAACATTTCCTCGCGTTCTCTTTATACAGTTCAGCAAGTTAATATCTAAATCCCCTCTCTTGTTTATTGGATTCCGAGTTGGTGAACCCACAGATCGAGCAACATGTTTTTCTCAACACTTCAATTGCAACTCCATGGTTTGCAGTCTCGTGAGGCGGGCCCCCATGAGCTGTTCTAGAAATCCCTAACCGATATAACGTCAGGTGCGGGTTTGACTGACTAAAGGTCCTCTCTGCCATCACCAAACTGTTATTTACGATCGACTGTCCTCTGCACGGTAACGTTAAACAGGACGTGAAACAAGCTTATTATCGTTTCTGGTCTCGTATACATATAAAAAGTCCTTTTGCAAAAACTGGGGTAAAGTCTGCTTTGAAAAGAGCCCCGAGGCGGATTGAAGGGGGTAAGAACGTTATAACCCGTTTGCTGTCATGTTGATCCTTTATTACGAGGTTCCTGTTTCCATTGACGAGGCTCTATACCATCTGCTTTTCGGGGGAGGGGGGGCAGGAGGGTTTTTGAACCCGTTTCGTCAAAATGGGGGGAAGGGGGCTGATTTGCAACCCTGTGCGAAGGAAACCAACCGTGCCACTCGTAAAACAGCCCGCCGAAATGTTAAAAGACCTTCTTCTTATTTCTCGGTCAAAAGGGTTTCCCCTAGAGAAGGAACCGTATCAACTCTTTTCACCCCCTTCGCCCCCAACTATACCCTTTTCATACAATCCGGCCCGGATTCCTTTATTTCCCGTTTAACAAGAAAAAAAAAGGAGAAAAATTCCGGATTGACAATAGAAGTGACATTTGAGTTTCCTTTGCCTCCGCGTCGTCTGCTAAGACGTGTGGCTTGTTTAGGAGAGATTATTCTTTCCCTTCAATTGAATGTCGGATAAATGGACAGCTCAAAACGTTGCTTGTTGATTTAACGGGAATAGTCTATTACTGAGGAGGTTGATGTTGTAAGAATGTCGAGTATTTTTGTTGAGAATCCTTGTGAGGTTTGCGGAATATCGTGCCGTGAGATCTGTTAGAAGAATTAATGACGCTTTGGAAGGATTCTGGTTACTTATTATTACAGTGGTCATATGTTTTGTGCGTCAGTGGGAGAATGACGTGTCAGTGACAGGTCAGGTTAAGAATGGTGAAGCCAGCTGAGCAATGTGTGATATAATTTTGATAAGAATATTGTATTTAGGGTGACATTTTGGGGCTACCTATACAAACGGTACAGGCGAGATACGTATATAGACGGATAGATGGATATAGGTAGCTAGGATAGATAGTTATATAGGTAGGTAGATAGATAGACAGACGGATAGGTAGACAGGTAGTTAAATAGATAGGTTGATCGATAGACAGACAGATAGGTAAGATAGGTAGATAGGTATAATGGATAGCTTAGGTGGGTAAGTAGATAGACAGATTGATAGGTAGACAGGTAGTGAAACAGATAGGTTGATAGATAGAGAGATAGATAGACATAGAAAGAAGAATAGATAGCGCAAGCAATTAGATTGGTAGGTTGATAGATAGACAGAGGGAAAGGATGACAGATACATGGATAGATCGATAGATAGATGCATGTATAGTTAGATGGACAGATAGATGGATTAGACAGACGAAGAGAGAGAGAGAAAGAAAAAGAAAGATAAGCAGTAGATAGTTAGGTGAACAGACACATAGATAGTTAGATAGATAGATAGATATGGTAGATGATATAGATGTCCAGTATAATGCTTGCTCATTGGTCAAGATTCTAGTCTAATAGGTTCCACAAGACGTCATCCTTCGATACTAATTTGATCACATGATCGAAATCCTCGTTCCCATTCGGATCAAATCCGCGTCAGCTGCAGCGCGGATCCATTCCGCTTCTGGTCGACTGCGTTACGCGCGCCCTTTTTCCTCGTGCCGTTTGAAGAAGAAAAAAAAGCTTCGCTATATTGAAAATTTACAAATCTTGTAGAAAATGAAACAGAAAAGCTTCTTTCGATCGTTTTTGTTCAATCCTTTAAAACTCAATCCTTTTGTGTGTCAACCCCGTTGAAAATGAACGCCCCGCTGGGTCCGCGGCTCCGACCCCTTCACTCACACACTTGCTGCCTTAGTCAAAGTTTTGGAGAAAAATCACTCGTCCATAAATCGATCTGCCAAGCCGATTTATAAGATTTCCTCTAATTTTTTTTTCAAAGCCTAGATTTACAACTGAATCGATAAACTGAATATTGAATTGCTAATGTATAATAGTAGATTATATGATTATTTTCAAGTAAAAATATAACATACTAAAGTATTATATTATAATAACTAAAAAGATAATTCTATTAAGAGTATAAAGTCAATATAAATAGTATATGATTTGATCAAGTAATTGAATGATTATAAAGAAAACGGTAACGGTGAAGGTATTTAAAGTTTAGAATGTAGAAAAGTTTTGCTATTTTTTTAAAAAAGTGGGAGAATTAGCGTTCATTGGTTATAATGACAGCCCTTTGAAGGGATTTCCAATTAGCAGTAAAACTCTGAGGGTTGAAGGGTTTCACTCCACCTTCTTTTGCAACAATTTCCTCTTATTACATTCTTTTACGAAGAAGAAGAGGAAGAAGAAGAAGAAGCCGAAAAAGACTTGAAAACTGTCGGTAGATCGGTGGAAAACCCTTTTTTCGGCTCTCCTACTGTGCTAATCAGTAATTCACCCTAAAAAGGAACGAGTTTTTCCCAAATTTTGGTGAAAAAGAAATTTCAACCCTCGACTTAAGCAAGTGAAATATAACTGACAGTTCCAATTCGAGTTTTAAACAACGTTACGCTCAATGGATGAAACAAGAACGGCATCATCAACCATTCGTGTTCTCATCTTTAAATTTTCACCTTCGATAGTTTTATTACAAAGTCTTATAACCCGATCTTCTTATAGTCGCATTATAAGTATCAAATCGTAATTGATATTTCATGTGATAATTTCATTATTGGATTCCCGTGTCGTGTAATTGTCAATTTCGTTAAGGTGCTCGTATTGTGATGTGAAAACACACGCGCCCTTTCTTTATTGAATTTTTTTGTACCTCGCGAACACGTGTTGGATACGGGGAGTACAAAAAAACGAGAGGGAAACCCGCGTGTTTTTTAAGGTTCTCATTCACGTGCCATGCGTTTTCCCCTCTCCTGTCTTTTCATTGATTTTTTTCCTCTTTTTTTTTCTTCTTCTTTACGGGCACTCGTATGCCCGCGTGTGCCAAGTCAGGGTTTCCCTCTCTTCCATTCTTTTTTATGATTTGTTATTTTGAACTCGGGATTCCCGTGGGCGATGACGTCATTGATGGGTCCTTCTTAGGGATGTGTGGGATGTATTGATTCGAACTCACTTTTTCGCTGTCATTAGATATGATTGGATAGCTGGTGGCTATATTTTGAGACGGGGAATCCTCAAGATTCCCACAAGGTCATCAATGGTAACCGTATATAGTGAACTATAGGTACAGTCTATAGGGCAGAAAGAAGGGTTATGAATGGCGCGGGAATTATAGTAATTTGCAATGTTTAGGATTTTATTCGGGCAAAACTATTGAACCAATGGCAATGAAACTTGGTGAGTGCGTTGAGTACGGCCATGTGTAGATTCGGTAATTTTTGGGTGGCTATATCTTTGAAAATGTGGGTGTTATAAGCAATCAACTTTTTAAAGAAGTGTTGATGAAGTAAACATATAGAATTGTATATTCAGTAAATGTAATTACGTCTTTAAAAATAAATCAAAAGAATACATAAAATAATTTAAAATTAAATTTAATAAAATGAATACATATAAATAAATAAAAAATAAATATCCGTTTATTACTGTAATTGTATAATATGCTTCATAAATATTGTTCGAAAAAAATATTTATATTCTGCGGGGAGTGACCGTATAGAGAAGACGCTCGAGGCCCCGGCTGTAAATAAACAGATGATTTCTTAATGGCCCTCTCATAAAAACGGAGCGTGCGTAGTTTCATTGAGAAAAAACAGGAAGGAAGAAGGGAAGAATGAACCTCTGTCAATTATTATTTTTTTAATTTTCAAATTAGTTGATTAGAATCTAATTAAAATTATTGATTAAATAAAAATGCAGTGAAAATTGTTACTTTAACTAATTGTAATCAAAGTTATTAGTTTTGCAATTAATTAGTAATTTATATGAATGACGAGAATCGTTGTATTTTTGGAAGAATTTGATGGAATATGTATCGTCCATTCATAATATAAGCAATCGCAACGATATAATATGAATGGCCGTTTACTATAATATGATAAAGTTTAATGTATGAATCCTAAACTTATGTTCGCCAATTATTTGCAAAATTCATGGATGAATACAATTGATAACTTTATTTGATAAATCATTGTATAATGTATTAACCCTTCAATTGTTCTTTAATATATATCATCTATTAAACTTTAAGTAATGATTACAATCACCACTTCCATAAAACAGTTTATTATATTATCAGATCAAAATACGGTTCCAACAGGCGAATTATAAATTGTCCAAACTAATTCTATATGGCAACTATGTAAAAGCTAAAGAAGAAACTATAAGAATTGTCGTTTATACACGCTTTTATGAAGAAGACGTCTGAACCGCTTGATATACTCCATCTCACTTAAAGTTAATGTTGCAGTTCTATGTATCTGTATATGGTTATGAATGATCAAGATGCAGGTAAACGTGTACGAGCAGCAAGTCCTTGAAAACTTTTGACGGCGAAACCCAAAATGGCGTACGAAGAGGGACCCTTTTCCTCTGTAGGAGAGAGAATGTGCTCGTCATTGCCCTTGTGCAAACTAAAATATATCTTGGAAGGCATAAACAAGAGGAACGGGGAGAAGAAGAGCTGTGGTGCATGTACACATATACGAAACAAAGCAAGGGAATAAGAAAGCCGGTCTTGTACTCGTTGTCTTGTTGAAAGTCTGAGATATTTATCAACCTGGCGTGTTTGTGCACAGAAGAATATTGCGAAGCCGCGAGGCGTTTCTCATGGAGATGTGGAACTGATGAGTGGAGATGCTTAGTTGGATATGTTCCGTAGTAATTCCACTTGGCAGGGTTTTGATAAGAAGCTGTGATTTTCAATCATAGGGATGAAGACAAGGTTAAATCCGATGGAGTTTACCATTGGTTCCATTGGAAACCGCCGTAATGTTCCAACGGCATTTCCACTGTGAAAATTACAGATTTGAATCAGACAAATGGAATAGTGAATAGGATTCCACATATCCTACTGCAGACTGAATGGAATTCCACTATTGTGTGCCTGTTTAGCTGTTGCAGTCAAGGAGGTTAGAGTTTCCACAGTAATTCCACTTTGAAGGATTTCCATAAGAAGCCGTAATTTGCAATGTAAGGTTAAATCAGATAGGATTCCATCAAAGGTGTAGGATAGTTAGATGGATAGAGAGATGAATGGACGTAATCTTGTTAACCCTGTAACACGAACGGAATCAGATTAGCCCTAACCCTCACTTCAGGAATGCAAGTTACTTTCAAACAGATAAAACCGTTACGATTTCTTTTCAAACTTAAAAATGTGTTAGTAAGAAAGCTAGTACAGACAGACAGGTAGCTAGATAGATAGACAGATTGATAGATAGATTGATAGATAGATAGATAGATGGATAGATAGATAGATAGATAGATAGATAGATAGACAGATAGATAGACAGATGAATTGACGTAATATTACCAACTCTATACCACGAACGGAATCAGATTAGCCCTAACCCACACTTTAGGAACATAAGTTACTTTCGAACCGATGAAAACCGTTACGAATTGTTTTCAAACTTAATAAGGTATGTTAATAAGAAAGCTTTACAGATAGATAGCTTTATAGACAGACAGATAGGTAGATAGATAGATAGACAGATGAATTGACGAAATATTACCAACTCTATGACACGAACGGATTCAGATTAGCCCTAACCCTTACTTTAGGAACTCTAGTTACTTTCGAACTGATAAAACTGTTACGATTTGTTTTCAAACTTAACAAGGTATGTTAATAAGAAAGCTTTACAGATAGATAGCTATATAGATAGATAGATAAATAGATAGATAGATAGACAGATGAATTGACGTAATTCTGTAAACTCTATAGCATGAACGGATTCAGATTAGCCCTAACCCTCACTTTAGGAACCCAAGTTACTTTCGAACTGATAAAACCGTTACGATTTGTTTTCAAATTTAAAAGTTTGTTAATAAGAAAGCTGGATAGATAGATAGATAGATAGATAGATGGATAGGTAGATAGATTCCCAGGAAAGCGAGCGGAATAGGTCATTTACAGTTTTCCACTGGAAACTTCTTATAGTAATTTTGCACGCCTTGCGGAAAGCCATGCACCAAGGAGGGTGAAACGGGGTCAGTGTGACGCCAGAATTGCACGGTTTTCGCCAACAAGGACCGTTACGCCAGACATGCAGGCGAATTTATCAAAACGACACAACAAGACCTTGAGAATTCTTCGCCCAGTTTGCACGGACCCTCTCTCTCTCTATTCTCCCTCTCCTTCTTCTTCTCCTTCTCTTCCTTCTTCACTTCCTCCCACCCCCACCCCCCACGTCTCCATTAGCAAACCCAAAGGGGGTTGGCAACGCTTTCAAATTCAACTCTAACTGGAGTAAATCGATTGACTTTTAAAGTTTTGAATTTTTATGAATTGGCCATTCTGGAATTGAAACGGTAATTCTTATTGTAATTAATGTTCTTAAATGCGGAATAACACTGAATTCCGTGTTTCAGTTTATGGAAAAGTTATAAAGTGGCACCATTGAGAATGTCGGAATCTTTTCAAGGGTGATGGATCCTTGTGAAAGTAGCGGACCCCCTGTTGGCTTTGACGTTAGCCCCAGTGGAACAACTGTTGTTGCCTTTATCGCAGAAATTTCGTTGTAAACAAGGAACCCGGTTAAAGGGCCTGCGGGTGAATTTCCATCAGATCAGTCGGCCGTTGCGTAATCAAGCGAGCAGCGCAATAATAACAAGCGTCTCCGGTGAAAGTCTCAACTCAAGAACAAGGCGCACAAACAATATTTGAAAAACCCCTTGGCTGGATTCACAGGTAGATTTTGGTCGCTTGTATATCGATATATAAGATATAACTAATATCGATATACTGTTTAGCTGCTGTGTATCGATGTATCTGCTATAGCTAATATCGATAACAGTAAGGATCGACAATATCGAAAGCTAATATCGATATTATTTGAATTGATTATAACAAGACCGGACTTATAAACCAAGACTTAATGTGAAAGTGTAAGTGAATTAACTTGCTGATTCGCTAATGAATGATTTAAGTATCGATATTTGGCTGAAAGTGATCAATAAGTTGACTTTCAGATGTATCGATGTGATAATCTATCTACCTATCTATCTACCTACCTACCTATCTATTTATCTAACTATCTATCTTTCAATCGATTATATCGAAACTATATCGAATATCGATGAACTCCATTATAAATCGATACTAAATATACCCTTATAGATTCAGATGAATACAAATAATCGATCTGGCATAATAGATGTGAAGTTTACACAAATTGAATCAAATTTTCGATATCAATAAGCCCTACTTTGTTTACTCTCTATAAGCCCTTTGGACTGTCGTGCACTAAGAGTCAGTGGCACGTCTATATTATTGTGTAACAACTTTGGGGGACTGTTGAATAGGGGCGACAAAAACACCACATTTTGGCCTAGATTCGACATGTGTGTTGCCGCATCCATTCCGACTCATTTCGCATTCTTACGATTCCAAGTTGGAAATCCCAACCCAACATGTTACAAGTCCGGTCTTAACCGATCCCACTTGAACAGATACAGTTTAAAAGGATGTAATTCTACTAAATTAATAAGGTAATTTAGTTAACATGATTCAGGATTATATGTGAGCTTAATCTTTTCATAATTGCAAGTTTCAAACGGGAGTCGTATAACAAGAGTCGACTTTTGGATAACAGAGTCGAGTTACTCAACTTCCCATGGGTTTTGCAAAGTTGATGTTGATGTACAGGGGGGATCTGGTAATAAATGGTTGTCTTGACGACTTTGGGAACTTTGCGAAATGATCTATCTATCTATCTATCTATCCATCTATCTATCTATCTATCCATCTATCCATCTATCTATCTATCTATCTATCTACTATCTATCTATCCGTCTGTCCATCTGTCCATCTGTCTATCTATCTATCTATCTATCTATCTGTCGGTCTGTCTATCTATCTATCTGTCTGTCTATCTATCTACCTATCTATCTATCTATCTAGATGTCTATTTATCTGTCTATTTAATTTACCTATCTGTCTGTCTATCTACCTACCTATCTATCTAACTTTCTCTTTATCTATCTATCTAACCATCTCTTTATCTATCTATCTGTCTATCTATCCACCTGCCTATTTATCTATCTATGTACCTATCTATCTACCAATATATCTACCTATCTATCTGTCTATAGATGAAGTAATATAGACAGTTTTGAACATAAAGGTTTTTGCAAAGGTTTTGTGCGCAATCCTTTTTACCGCCATAATCTGTTATTGAACGATTTACTGGCAGTTCGTCGACCCACCACTTATCTTAAGCCTTTTCACGAACAATAGATAGTTAGTGCTAGCAGTGTGAACAAAAGATAATTAATAGAAAAATAACGGTTGCCAAACTGCAGGGCTTGATTGAAATCCATGCTTTTGAAGCCGCATATATCGATAGTTTCATATCGATACATCGGTTATAATGGCCTGAACCTTGTTAAAGAATCGATCATCACTTGATCATATGTTGCTCTTGTCGAGTTGATGATAACTATGGCCGGCAGCCTAATATGATAATATGTTGACTGATATTCATATCACATAACTTGATAATTACTATAGTAGAAGCTTGATATTAAATTGATAATATTGTTACATATCAGCGCGGCATTAGCTAAACCGTAACCTCATAGTAATTTATAGTCTAAGATGGATAAGCTCCTAATAAGTTGGCTAATATAACTTTAACTTTAATTGGAATTCGATGGTTATAGTTGAGCATAACTTGATAGTGTAGCTGTAATAGTTTGGTGACTATAACTTCAACTGAAACTATATCTTACAAGAGCTTAGATATCCAAGAACGTAATACTAACTTAACTTAATAATTAAGACTATAACTTTATAGTAATTCGATAACTGACTAGCTTTTATAATAGATAATGATAATGATGTTGATAAGTAATAATAAATAATAATATAGTTGATAACTGAATAAATAAATCGTCTACATTGGTCTACAGTTTGAGAACCGCCATTTTTGGCGCTTCCTTGAGGTTCCAGGCAGCGGGACACATGCGAAAATGCTTTGGCTGCGAGGAAATGGCCTCATTTTCCAGCAAAATTCTGCTTTTCTGGGTCATACACACACACACACACACACACACACACACACACACACACACGTAATGGGTTGCTATGGCCCTTACACACACGCGTTCCCTGTAGTTTGAACAAATTCTCTTCCTATGGTGGAAAACTATGCCTATTATATTAGCTAATAATTAAGATGAATAAAACTTATAATTATATTAATTTTTCAGATAATGACAATTAGAAATAAATAAAAATGTCAACAAGTACAGTAATCAAGTACTTGGATCTTTAATTAATTTGTAATATAGATAAGCGACACTGTAATGAATGAATGAGTGAATGACTGAATGAATTAATGAATGAATGAATGAAGATGTATTCGCCAGGTGGAAATGAATAACACAGGTGTTAATTCGAAATCGATGAAGAAGCCTTTGATGTGAAGGGGGAAAATGAACGAATATGAATAGGAAACCTATATGATGCGTCATAGGGGATATAATTAACCATGCTTTGGCATAATACTTGTAAGGGGTTAGTAACTAGTAAAAAAATACTATAGTATTTCTCTATTATCCAAAAATGTAGAATTATATCAAGTTAAAATAATATAATTTTTATAAAATAATATACAAGGACAATAACCATAACATACTACTAATACTATTGCTACTACTGCTGCTGTTGCTACTACTACTATTACTATTACTACTACTACTACTTCTACTAACCTAACCTAACCTAACCTAACTACTACTACCACTACTACTATACTACTACTATACTACTACTACTACTACTACTACTACTACTACTACTACTACTACTACTACTACTACTACTACTACTACTACTATTGCTAATTCATTCACAGTTAGAAGTTTACTGTAGAATGTTGAGGAAAGGAAGATGATTCTGTATATATTCAGCTGTTTCATCATTCTGAACATTAACCAAACCTATTCACTAGTATTTATAGGATCTCCATATTTTCGACATTCTAGATTTGAGCTTCAAACGATAAATATTCTAACTAGACATATTATTTCATCGGGCTAATACCACTCCGTCAAATGTATAATACTGTAAATACGACATTCTAAATATATCCTTAAAATTTGATTAATACTATTCATATTAAAATGAATAGTTCGAACTGAAATGCCTCGTGTTATAGAGTTCTACTAGTGCGAGTGATGAAGCGGACAGGAAGTAAGAAATAGAATTTTGGCAACGCTGGGCAGCTCTAGTATGCCGTAGGCCTAGTTTACACGCTAGAGAGAGGCTGGTTGATTTGGCACTAGGCCCTAGAGTTGAGGGCCATCCTTTTTCCTTGGGTGGCGAAAGCGCCGTGTGTGTGTGTGTACGTGTGTGTGTAGGGCCTGTGTGTGTCTGCTGGGACCAAGCCTTCCTTACAAATATTTTCACTTTCCCAGCTAAACTAGGCCTAGGCGGTACGACGTAACTCTAGCTCTCCCGTCATAACGGCCTTGTACTATAATACAAGGAAAGTTTCGCCCTAGTTTAAACCTAGTTTTTCGCCAAAAAAACCTGGATTTTAACGTGTTTTGGTTGTTGTTTATTTGTCGAGTTTTGGTTGTTTGTGATTGGAACGAGCAAAGAAAGAATCCCGCGTGATTTCGAGTGTCTTCCATAGTGTGAAGGTGGAATTTTAAAGTTTTCAGTGAGTGGAACTGGTCGTGGAACTTTATAGAGTTTATAGGAGTTTTGTATCACTGGGGGTAAGGTTGCAAACTAGATTTAGTCGATTTTATGCTAATTAAATTAAATTTGAAGCTGTAGTTTATATCATCTGGATGGAAAAGCAGGATTCTATTGGAAATTAACGTCAATATAGCCAGATAAATACTAGGTCGACCATGTTTACGACTTGTCGGCATAACTAGTATATTTCGTGGTTATTTTAAAGCGAACCAAGATGAATGAATTTAATGTAATGTGAATTAAATTAACCCCCGTTGTATCTTTTGACTGGTAAAGGATTTTGCTGGAGCCATATAAATACTAGCCAGAGAAATACTAGGTCAACCATGTTTACGACTTGTTGCGGGAGAACTAGTATTTCATAGCTTCACCGCGCGTCTGTCCTTAATCTTTTGTATAAGTTCAGCTTAACTCTAGTTACCTTTACTTGAGAAAACGGACGGAAAACTGGCTCCTTATAATGAAGTTAATACTAATTAACTTGCATTGTTAATTAATCGTTACTTTGTCCAATCCGAAGGCAGAAATGTCGGTGCACGACACGAATTCGACCGTCGTCATCAGAAGCGACCTGTCATGACCTTTGACGAGGATCGACTTTTGAAATTGGCGCCAAAACCTGCCGATCGGAAACACACACCGACCGCCGAATCCCGTTAACCCTTTGGAAAAGACGCGGGTAAATCACCCCCTGCGGCCACTTTTTTCAACCCTCTTTACCCTCCTTTTATCAAACTGGGCCGGTAGACGACAAACAACCCTTATGCAGTTCACCCATCGGCAGCAACGACTCGTTTCCTCAGATTCCGCCATTGAAGGATCAGCGCCATCTGTTATCGTTTAAGGTCAGTTACAGTTTGACATTCACACTCTAAGACTTAACCTCGATTTAGGATTGATTAGACTGATTAGGTTAATTATACACTGAATTGCTGATCTGCAGTTTTTCCCGAATGAATCGATTCACAACATTAGGGTTAATGCTAATTAAGTATTATGATGGGTGTTTAAAAGGGATATGCAATGACGTAACAAAGGAGAAGATACAGAAATAGATTGAGAGTAACTGTTGACTGGTTTAAGTCCAATTAGTGTTAAAATTAATTGAAATTATCTTTTGTTCTCAAAATTAATCGAATAGCCAATTAGAAATCAGAATCAAGAGTCACGTGACTTACTCTTCACCGTAGTTGTTGGGCTATTTGGGTCTTACAGTGACGTCATAGTACTGGTGATTTATACAATTTAAAATGATGCACAGGCGTTCAAGTTGCGGTTAGGGGTAATTTGCATACAGATTAAGATGATTGCGATCTCTGCTGACGCGGTTTCGAGGACAAGTCCAGACTTGTTTCTGTTTGATTCTTCTGTTAAATAAGGGTTGAAACGTAGGATTTCAGTCAGTATTCACTGAACTGGTATCGTGAAATGAGTGTCAAGGAGATGACGCAAGAAGGTGAAACAAGGTAAAAGAACGAAACGTGTTAATAATTGATCTTAATTAATTAGTTAATTAATGTATGTCATTAAGGTAACGTTTTTTAATGATTTTATCATAGATATATTAATAAATTAATCTACAGTCATTTCAACATAAATCACAAAATACAGTGTGTCGTTAATCATCAAATTATATTAATTAAGTTTAAAGAAATTCAATTAAAGTTTCTATACGGTTCGTGTTTTTAAAAAAATACAAATTAGCTGATCTGTTAATTTCAATTAACGCGCCCACGCCGCTTTAATCTATTTAACTATTAGCTATTAATCAATCTTGTTTGTTAATAAACTATTACACTATCTCTTTAATAGAATTAAAGCTCTCGATATAGAATTATAATCATTTATATCTATCTATATATATATCTTCTATAATATCAAATTATCTTTTATATATTAAAATTAAATTTCTCTATATAAAAATCTATTTCCCCTCAGTCTCGATTTGTGAGGGAATTTTTTCCCCTGGTATTGCACTATTTCTCTGTCTCTATCTATCTCTCTATGTAGCTCGCACGCTTTGGCGATGAATTATTGCACGCCGATTGGTCGTCACTCGTGCCAACGGTAATTCGTTTCTTTTTCTGAAAAAAAATCTCTACCAACCAAAGGGAAAACCGGGGAGGGCTATACAATAACCAAGTATACCACCACGTACAATATATAGAGAGAAAAAAAATACTATTCTAGAGTTTTTTTCCCGGTCACAGCAGCACGAGAACATATATACGCGCAACTGTTTCCATAAAAAAAACTCGACAAAAGGGT
>JAIQCU010000576.1:0-44208 GCA_022114935.1 Leptestheria dahalacensis | reverse complement strand
TAGGCACTTTGGCCGTTCGGACCGAACTGAGGCATTCGGTGATCTCGTATGGCCCATGGGTATATGTGTACCCAGTTTCATTGAAATCGCAGAAAGTGTGGTTCGGACGAGTGCTGTTTTGTCATGGAATTACCCATCTGTTTCTGTGTTAAATCGTTGTCCTATCTCTTAACATGGGAGCCAAACAAGTCCGGGCATGCTTCGCCCTCTTTTCCACTGCGGGCGAGTCAACCCGCCATCTCGCCCCACCATCTCGCCCCACCAACTCGCCCCGCCATGTGACGTACATGAGTCGATGCGACTTTTCGCGCTCTTTTCAACTGCGGGCCAATCAAATGCGTACTTATGAGTCACATATGAGTCGATTCGACTTTTCGCGCTCTTTTCAACTGCGGGCCAATCAAACGCGTACTTGTGACTCATACGAGTCGACTCAACTTTTGACGCTCTTTTCAACTGCAGTCGACTCAACTGCGTACCCACGTGTCGAATATGAGTCGACTCAACTTTTGGCGTTCTTTTCAACTGCGGTCGACTTAACCACGTACCCACGTGTCGTATATGGGTCGACCAAACTTTTGACGCTCTTTTCAATGGCGCTCGACTCAACTGCGTACCCACGTGTCGTATATGAATCGACTCAACTTTTGACAATCTTTTCAACTGCGGTCGACTCAACTGCGTACCCACATGTCGTATATGAATCGACTCAACTTTTGACAATCTTTTCAACTGCGGTCGACTCAACTGCGTACCCACGTATCGTACATGAGTCGACTCTACATTTCGCCCTCTTTTCAATTGCAAATTTTCCAGCTAATAAATAATTTTAGAGTCATCTTCATTCGATTGCTACTCACAAACACACGTAGCAAATAAAAAGGACAATTCATTCACTGAACATTATTTAAATGGGATCTAAAGTACGGCAGACAAAAGCCAGATTACCTAAAACTAACTACTGCGAGAGTTTAAAATCACGAGCACAAAAACTGAATTAAATTATAGCTACGTAAGCACTGTACTGTGGTGCAGAAAAGAAAGCAATGGAGACAAACTATTCCTCGGTGAGGGTAGTACTATGTTTATTTATTTTTTTAAAGTAAGTTGAGGAATAAAACCAATCTGGCAACGCCGCACAAGCCGCGTAAGCAAGTAACACTTGGACCCGCACTCTAATGGCCACTCCGCCTTGACGTGTAACCCGTCAAATAATCACACAGCCGGCTGCAGACACAACAATTCAACAGCATCGGCTTATCCAAATAAATATTGGCTCGCAATTTTTAACCCCTTAATTTAATCAAGGTACATTTGAGTTAAGTTTACCTTTTAATTGTTATCAACTGAAACTGCATTTAGACTAAGGTGGTTATGAATATGATATCTTGACATGTCAAACTTTGCTGTTGTTTTTGTTCAGTTTTATAAGCTGTTTATGTACACTATAGATGTCTGTGCTGGAACAGCCATGTTACACCCTCATCAACACGGGGGATATGGAGAACCCGACAGACGTCCAGCTGCGGAGTGACCTGGAGAAAGGCGACATCAAAACAAAGATCGAGGCACTGAAGAAGTCCATTTACCTGACGCTGAACGGGGAGAAGATACCTGGTCTTCTGATGACAGTCATCCGCTTTGTCCTGCCGCTTCAGGATCACATGATTAAGAAGCTGCTCCTCATCTTCTGGGAGATCATCCCGAAGACAACGCCGGACGGTAAGCTACTTCAGGAGATGATCCTCGTGTGCGACGCCTACCGCAAAGACCTCCAGCACCCGAACGAGTTCATCCGAGGATCAACTCTGCGTTTTCTCTGCAAGTTGAAGGTAACGTCCAATTCTTTCCCCCGTGTATGTACGGGTTAACTTTCCACACTCTTTTTCATCACAGGAACCTGAACTTCTAGAACCTCTGATGCCAGCCATCCAGGCCTGCTTGGAGCACCGTCACTCGTACGTGAGGCGCAACGCAGTTCTGGCCATCTACACCATCTATCGCAACTTTGACTTTCTTATTCCCGACGGACCTGAACTGATCGCCAACTTCCTCGAAAGGGAACAGGACATGTCATGCAAGAGGAACGCTTTCATGATGTTGATTCACGCTGACCAGGAACGAGCTCTGGCCTATCTTACATCCTGTATCGACCAGGTACCTCGTAGAATGATGGAATTTTGTGCAACAAGATATAATTTATTAGATTAATTAATAGTAATTTTGAATAAATAGAATTAGATTTGTTTAAAAAATTATTTTGTTTGCTTGAACAGGTTCACACTTTCGGTGACATTCTTCAACTGGTGATTGTCGAGCTCATCTACAAAGTCTGCCACGCCAACCCCAACGAGAGGTCTCGTTTCATCCGCTGCATCTACAATCTACTGAATGCGAGCAGCGCCGCCGTCCGCTACGAAGCCGCCGGCACGTTGGTCACCCTATCCTCAGCCCCGACAGCCGTCAAAGCTGCCGCCACCTGCTACATTGAAATCATTCTTAAAGAGAGTGACAACAATGTTAAGCTTATCGTCCTGGATCGTCTCGTCGCGTTGAAGGAACAACCAAGTCACGAGAGAATTCTTCAGGTATTATCATAATCATTAGTGTTAATAGTCTAATTGTCTTTTACTGTAAATTAAATATGAATATTTCTATTCCAGGATCTGGTCATGGACATTCTCCGAGTGGTTTCAACTCCCGATTTAGAAGTCCGCAAGAAGACACTGGCCCTCGTCCTGGACCTGGTTTCGTCGAGGAACGTGGAGGATGTCGTTCTTGTGCTGAAGAAGGTACCACACAAAACAATAATAAAATAATTTGTTTTAATTCTTCAAGATAATAAACATTTGATGAAATTGCAGTCGACAGTGAATTTTGACTAATTGGGTTATGCTTTGATAGGAAGTGGCCAAGACGCACAACTCGGTCGAGCACGAAGACACAGGACGCTACCGACAGCTGCTGGTCCGCACCCTGCACTCGTGCTGCATGAAGTTCCCCGACATCGCCTCGGCAGTCATCCCGGTCCTGACTGAGTTCCTCAGCGACACTAACGAACTGGCCGCCTCGGATGTCCTGGTCTTCGTGCGGGAGGCCGTTCAGAAATTCCACGGGTTACGACCGCTGATCATCGAGAAGCTGCTCGAAGCTTTCCCGACCATCCGGTATACGCTTGATAATTCCTTTTAATTTTTGAAAGAATGAATTCTGACTCGTAATCCTTGTACACGATCAAAACACAGGTCGGTCAAAGTCCACCGTGCTGCCATATGGATCCTGGGGGAGTACGCCACGTCCCCGCAGGACATTCGCTCGGTTCTCTCGCAGATCCGTCAGAGCCTTGGTGAAATCCCAATGGTCGAGGATGAGCTCCGCCGAGCCGCTGGCGATAAACCCGAGGGTGAAAACCCGTCAGCCAACGCCCCCGCGTCGACTACAACCCGACTGGTCACAGCCGACGGCACGTACGCTACCCAGTCGGCCTTCAGCTCGGCTTCAAGCACGGCTGGAAAGAAGGAGGATCGCCCGCCGTTGCGCAAGTACCTGATGGAAGGCGATTTCTTTATCGGCACTTCCATCGCGACAACTCTGACCAAGATGGCACTGCGCTACGCCCAGCAGACGGATGAGCAGAAGCTGCAGAACGGCTTCTGCGCCGAAGCGATGCTGATTATCTCGTCGATCCTGCACCTGGGGCGATCGGGACTCCCGACCAAAGCCATTACGAACGATGATGCTGATAGACTTTTACTCTGTCTTAAGGTATATACCAATTTTTCCTTGATCTACTTGGCTATTCAATCTGTCCATCTACACATTTATCGGTCTATCCATGTGTCCGTCTGTCTTCATTTTTGTCGATCTATCTGTCCGTCTACCTACCCACTCATCTGTGTTGTGTATCTAGCTATCTACCTACCTACCTATCTATCCGTCTACCTACCCCACTCATTCGTCGGTATCTATCTATCTATCTGTCCGTCTGACTGTCTACTTACCTGTCCATCTATCTACATATCCACCTGATCGTCCGTCTATTATCTAAGGCTGTCTACATATTTATCGATCCATCCATGTGTCAGTCAGTCTTTAGTTTGTCGATCTACCTACCTATTCGTCTGTATATGTATCTAGCCCTCTATCTATCTGTGTGCATACCTAGTTACCTACCTATCTCTCCGTCTACCTACCCACCTACCTATGTATGTAACTAGCTGTCTATTTACCCATCTATCTACCTGTCTATCCATCTTCGTATCTAACTGTCTACTTCCCTCTCAGTCAACCCCACCTAGTCATCTATCTACCTACCGCATAACTTTTGTATCAGTCTATCTAGCTACATGTCCGTCTTCACATGTGTATCTGTCTACCAGTTTACCCATCTACCTAATTATATATATCTGTTCTATTCTGTCTATTCATTTCTGATTCGTGATTAATCAAAAACGTTTTGTGTATCATTTGATTAGGTATTGGCCAAGAGGTCGCCGACCCTGGTGCAGGTGTTCGTCGAGGATTGCCGTCAGGCGCTGTCCGTCATGCTGGAGGCGAAATATGACGAGGAAGCTGCTGACCACAAGAATCAGGAGAAGAACAGTCGCGTCGTCCAGCCCGACGACTTGGTACCTTTCACGCAGCTCCTCAGTCGCAACGAACTCGACGGTCTGGAGGACGTCTTCGAAGCCAGCCTCAGCCAGGCTCTGGTCGGTTCGGCATCGCGCGGAGGACCCGATTTGAGCGCCTCCAAGCTGAACAAGGTCACCCAGCTGGCTGGATTCTCCGATCCCGTCTACGCTGAAGCCTACGTCAATGTGAACCAGTACGATATCGTTCTCGACGTGCTGATCGTCAACCAGACGTCGGACACGCTGCAGAACTGCACCCTGGAATTGGCGACTCTGGGCGATTTGAAACTGGTGGAAAAGCCGGCACCGATCATCCTGGCGCCGCATGATTTCGCTAATATCAAAGCTAGCGTCAAGGTGTCGATATTGTTTTGATATATATATATATATATATATATATATATATATATATATTGTATCGATAAACGTATTGTATAAATTGTTGGGTCTAATTTGGAACAGGTGGCGTCGACCGAGAATGGAGTCATCTTTGGCAATATCGTTTACGACGTCAAGGGCTCGACGTCGGACCGCAACGTGGTCGTCCTGAACGACATCCACATCGACGTCATGGACTACATCGTGCCGGCCTCGTGCACCGACGCCGAGTTCCGCCAGATGTGGGCCGATTTCGAGTGGGAGAACAAGGTCACCGTCAATACGACCATCGCCGACCTGCACTTCTATCTGCAGCATCTTCTGAAGTAATCAATCACCGGCACTATCTGCCCGAGTCGTCACTAGTTGTAATCGATAGTTAGAAAGATCAAATTAATCAGTAATCGACACTCAACGTATTTGAATAATCGATTATAAAAATAGATTGAAAAATGATTCTGTAATCGGCAATCAAATCAGCTGTAATCGATAGTTAATATTTTTTACTGTATATATTTAGCGAAAGTAAAATAAATCAATAATCGATTACTTTTTATATTGACATTAACAATCGATACTTAACCCGTACTTGAAAAATCGATCATTAAATCTAATATGAATCGTTAATTTTTTTTTCCCAAGGTCGACTAACATGAAGTGCCTGACTCCGGAGAAAGCCCTGGCTGGAAGCTGCGGTTTCATGGCAGCCAATCTGTACGCCCGCTCGGTGTTCGGAGAAGACGCGCTGGCCAATGTGAGCGTGGAGAAGCCGTTCGGAAAACCCGACGCCCCGGTGGTCGGACACATCCGCATCCGCGCCAAGAGTCAAGGCATGGCCCTCAGTTTGGGCGATAAAATCAATTCGATTCAGAAGATTCCACCCAAGAGTTAAACAACACCATTCACACCACAAACCCCACCCCAGAAGAATAACCCAAACAAAACAGAAAGTTGATTTTGAAAAAAATTGTTTTTCCAATTATTCGCCCCAATTAATTAGTGGCTACAGTTAATTAATTTTTTCCCCCTTCTTTCCAGTATATTATCCCAAGTCTATTGGAGTTTCATTCAGAGAAAAAAAACAGATATGGAAATGGGAATTATTTGTAATACACTAACCGGGAGAGCTCCATATTATAGTTAATTCTTATTGATTGAAACTTAAATTAATTGGATCAGTGGAGAAATTGAAAAATTGGTGTATTGAATCGATTTTCATATTGAGACAATGATCGACGACCAAAACTAAACAAAACCAGCCGCTTGAAATCAAACCGCGACTGTTTCTTTTTTCTTCTTTTCTCTCATCAAAATACGGAAAGCTGAAACGAAATTACTGACAAATGCAAAACTGCTCATTCAATTTCAATGCAAGGATAAATCGCGCACTCCTAATGAGGTGGGAGGGAAAACAAATGTGCATTTTCAATCAAATTAACACACAAGAAAACTTCAGGGCAATTCGTGATATGTTCTATAATCGTCGCTCTACGATTCGTGACAGGGAGCAATGGAATCAACAAATTGGATCGGGGGAAGAAAAAATTAATAATAATAATAATTATAATATTACAAAAAAAGATTAAGAAAATTGAAAGCCCCATTAAGCAGCTTGGCCCATTATTCGTTCATTTCTGTAATTATTTCTCGCCTTAATCTTTCCCTCTCGTTTTTTCTTTCTTTTTCAACTCAATTTTGACTAGCCATTTACTTGCAAAACGAACTTAACGATTACACCACGCGTGAACGGCCAGCCCATGATTACAACAATCGCTTCCCAACTCGATTATCTACTTTGTGTCGTCTTTTTTCTTCATAATCGTTTTCCTCGTCCGAGATCCGACATCTTTTTCAGCGCAAAAAAATCGAAAAATCGAAAAATCTTCAAGTTCAATTTAGGAATATTTCAGGACAATCGATTCACGTGTTGCATAGCGGATTTTTATCAAGTCTCGATCCCCCCCTGGGAATCCATCAAAAACGGTGACGACGACGACGAGACGGATTCATTTCTCCCCGTCCAATTCGGCGAATTCACGGAGGACAGTGAGCGCGTAGACGAGTCGCTCGCGCAGGGTCGACTCGCAGCCGCCGCGGGCGATGTCCAGCAGCCGGAAGGTGGAGCTCTGACGCTCGCTGTTGATGTAACTGACGAAGTAGTGCGACAGGTTGCACGGCGCCTGAGACGCGTCCGACGAGAGGACCACCTTGGTGTGATCCTTAAAGAAGTTAATCTGAAAACCCAATCAAATTAGACAGCAGTTAAGTATAATGATTCAACAGAGAGGTAATTAGATCGATCGAACCTGAAGCGTGTTATTATCCAGCTGCATGATGATGGCCTTGGGAGTGCGCACCCAGCGCTTCATGTGCACCAGGCCGGAACGCTGCTGAGCCTCCTGACCGGCGTCGCCGCCTTCCGTCAGATTCTCGTCCATGTACTGCGAGAAGTAGCGCAGCAGCGTGACGCGCTCCATCAGGTAGGACGGGACGCTGGAGATCGCGTGGCTCGTCGCTTTCTTCTGCGAGTCGTGAAAGTTCACTCGCCTAAAAACCATCACAACATCACATCAAATATTCATTAAAACTCAAGTAATATTATAATACGTAATCAGTGATTATCCCAACAGGAGCTAAATTAGCCAATCGATTACTGACTGATCTCATTAACTGCATCTCTATTAATTACGCTTTATTCATTCATCGATCTATTCCAAAACTACAGTTTTCTGCTTTGATCCATGAAAACGGGTCGTCTAATAAACTATGAATGGAATGAATGAATGAATGAATGAATGAATTACGATTTATCCGGCGAGAAAGTGATGCGGGTGTTGTCGTTGAAAAGCACTCCGACCGACCGGTCCGACAGCTGGAAACCAAACCCGTACTTGTTGGAATAATCGATCCACTTGGACACGAACAGTGGGCTTCCGGACACGGGAACCGGATTACTGGATGCTAATTCAAACACAATTAAACTGTTAATGAATCCAAATAACTTAAACCTAAAACAGGGAAATTGGGGATGAAGGAGATCCTTGTGGAAAAGGCAATTTACCAGTGGGAGCGTGAAAGAGGCACGAATCCAAGGCGGAATAGAGACTGTGAGACGCAGGAACGTTAATGAGGATCTTGTTAGGGGCGGGATGATCCCGGTCGCGATCAGGACACAAGGCGCTGGTCAATTTCTGCTTCAACGACGCGGGCAGAGCCAAGAGATCCTTGTCCTTCGTCTTTTCCTTGTCGCGGTCCTTCTTGTGCTGCGATTCCTTCAAGCTGTGGCTGCGACCGACGCGATCCTTTGCCTGACTCGTCTGCAGCTGAAACAAACAAACAAACAAACGGTTAACGGCGAACAAACAAAAAACAAACAAACAAAAACAACAATCAAAACAAGTAAACAATACAAATATTCAACCAACTAGGGCAACAGCAAACAACCAACTAGCAAACAAGGTGAACATACGAACAAACAAACAAACAAACAAACAAACAAACTAAGAAGGATGTTGATAAACAAACAAACAAACCAACCTTGAGCGATTCCGGACGAGATCTGTTTGCAGCTTGACTCGCTGTAACCGGGACTTTCAATTGGTTCGAACTGCTTCTCACGTGATCACAATTCAACCTAAACAAAACAAGAAAAAAAAACATTTACCATCAAGTCTAACAACCAACCACAACAACAATAACAATAATAACTCTAATTATCATCACAATAATTCCAAATATTATATACTATGTTATTAATTAAATTAAATTAATGCAATACAAATAAATAACAATAACAAATTCTAAAATATGAAATTCAGGAATTATTTTTTTTAAATAAAGACGATAACTCGAGAAGTCAACATACACGACATCGTTATCATCGGCAAAATTGGGAGCTTTGGTGCAACACGACGCTGGTAGGACGGCCGGAATCAATCCAGTGTTGAGGAATTCGTGGTGCAGCACCTGCTCCAAGGTGGGCCGCTGGCGGGGATCGGCCGAGAGCAGCTGGCGGATCAAACTGCGGGCCGGCCGCGAGATTGACGCCGGCATCGTGTACTTGTTCTGGGCGATCCTGGCGTATGTCTCCGACAGCGAGCACGTCTCGAACGGAGGCTGTCCTACCAACATGGCGTACCTGGGCGAACAAAAACAAACAAATAAAGATATCATATTAATGGCAACAAATTATCCTAGTTTTAATGAAATTATTTAATTGATCTAATAATTAAGATAAGTGTGATTTAAATTAATTACCCATACTTTACATAAATAGCTTAGACTAAGATGTTACATTACTATTGACTTATAAGTAGTTGTAATAACTAGATTAATCACCAAATCGCACTGATCATATTATGAATCAAAAGGTTCAAAATCAGTAAATGGCCTTTACCGGCTTATTTTGAATGAATCAAACTTCTTTGAAATGACTAGAAATCACCGAAAATACAATTAATAATATTCGAATACTGTTATCACAATCTATTAACAAGTAATTATACAATCAACAAACTGAGCAATACTAATTATTTAATGTTTAATTCATTCTGCATTATCGATTCTAAAGGAAGTCAAGTATCGATATCAAAAAAGTAATCAGACTATCACACTGTTATTTATAATTAACACTTATTCAATTAACACAATAGACATACTTGTTATATCAATAATGCATTCTTATACATTAATATAAATATTATATTTAATTACAATACAATTATTTTAAAAATAGTTAGACTGTCGCACGGTTCACACAGTGTTAATTAAAACGCTTTAATGACTGAATTTTCTTGATTTATAGGTCGTCGAATTTCACTAAAAATTACAGACCAAGTTTCAAATTAATTACGGTTTAATTTAACTTAACCTAATTAGTTTGACTTTCCAGTAAAATGAATGGGATTTTTAAGAATAAAAACATAGTTATAGTGGTTAGTTTACATAATGCAGCCGACTGCCCAGAGATCTGCTTCGTAACCGTGGCCTTGGCGGCTGAGAACCTCGGGAGCAATGTAATTCGGCGTACCGCAAATTGTTCTGTGGAAAAAAAAATAAAATGATTACTTCCTCATTTACTTAAATTTAATTTAATTTCTAATTTATTTCACAAAATTTTTAAAAAACGAAACAAATTTATATTTAAAAAAACACAGAAAATTCAACAACTCATTTCAAATCTACTTCCCAGATTAAAAAATTTAAATGCAAATTGATTATTTCAAACTTCAAATTTATTTTAAACGCAATTTTTTTTAAATTTAACCCGAAACTTGAAATATATCACAAGGCCACACAACTACACGTTCCTGTTTATATTTAGAGTAATTTTACTGCGGTAATTAACCTTAATATTTATCTGCAGCGATACTAATCTTACGCTTTGTCGAGTCGCTCATAGCACTAATCCCACAATCTTCTCGTTTCATATAAAACGACCCGATAAGAATTGTGGAACAAGTTGCGTCACGCGCTTTCCAATGGCGAATCGCCCACGTGGCTTTCGACTCGCCGTCCAGCTACTTGTGCGAGTCATTTTTTCCCCTCAAAAACAGGTGAATCGCGATGGGCAATGAAAAAAGTTAAACTTTTCATTAAGTTTATAGCAAAACGACTTTGATCTCCCCTGGAGGAAGACAGCAATGAAGGTAATTAACGACAACACATCGAAATAATCGATTCCGATTCAACAGTTTTAAAATCGGTTTCAGCCGAAGCCAAATACTAAATATGACAAAACAAAAAAAAGGGAAAAGGAATTTCCGGTGCGGGGCCGCGTCTCTGTCTGGGACTTCACCGTCTCCCGGCTGTCCTTTGCCTCGTTTGCGGTGTGTTGGTAACCCCCGCATACCGTACCCACAGCACAAGGCGAATTCTTTCCCACACCCGCAGCAGAAGAACCTCGTCCGATTAAAATAAAAAGCAGCCCTTTAATACCCTGCGGGGTTGTTTCCTTTTTTGGGGTGAAAAAAAAATCTGGGTCCCTTTCTTCACAGGTTCTTTCGGGGGAGGGGGGAGGGGGGAGGAGGCGGAGGAGAAAATGCAACCTTCATCGGCCAATTATCCTTTTTTCTGGCTTGTAAAAGCGGTTGTTAGTTTAGTATACTCGTGAGGTCGAAGTAGCGACAGGTAGAGGTTGTAGCCAAGGGTTGTAATGTGGTTGTCGGTTGTGAGTAGGGTTTGTCGTAGCTGGTAAAAGTGCGCTACCCCAAGTGCTGATCAGGGTAGTAAAACCTGTCAGAAGGTTCTAATGTGGTTGATAACACGGCAGAAGAAGGTTGTCGATTGACGACTGGCATTACAACACCCAAAGTTGAGTGGTTGTACGGGCTGTAACCTTCTAGTTAGACAGATTAGGGTTCCAAGTGCTAAGCAAGGTTGTAGTTATGTCGTTTAGGTTGTAAGAAGATGATCTCGGTTAGATAATAAAAGACCCCTTGGTTGTTAGTTGTAGGGTTGCAGTAGTTAGCCAAAGTAGCTATCCAAGTGCTGATTAGGGTAGTTAACCTGTCAGGGAGGTTCTAATGTGGTTGATAACAGTGCAGTATAAGGTTGTCGATTGACGACTGGCATTACAACACCCAAAGTTAAGTGGTTGTAAGGGTTGTAACTTTCTAAATAGACAAGTTATGGTTTCAAGAGCCAAGTGCTATGCAGGGTTGTCATTACGCCGTTAAGGTTGTAAGACGGCGATCTTGGTAAGATTGTAATGATCCCATTGGTTGTACGTTGAAAGTAGGGTTGTAGTAGTTGGTCAAAGTAGCTGTCTAAGTGCTAACCAGGTAGTTAACCTGTCACGGAGGTTCTAATGTGGTTGGTAACATTGCAGTATAAGGTTGTCGACAGACGACTAACATTACAACACCCAAAGTTAATTGGTTGTAAGGGTTGTAACCTTCTAGTTAGACAAATTAGGGTTCCAAGTGCTACGCAGGGTTGTCACTACACCGTTAAGGTTGTAAGACGGCAACCTTTGGTAAGGTTGTAATAGTCCGCTTGGTTGTAAGTTGTAAGTAGGGTTGAAGAAGCTAGTCAAAATAGTTGTACAGGTACTAAGCTGAGTTGTTAACCTGTCACGGAGGTTCTAATGTGATTGGTAACATTGAAGCACAAGGTTGTCGACAGACGACTGACATTACAACACTGAAAGTTAAGTGGTTGTAAGGGTTGTAAACCTCTAGCAAGTCAGACAAGTCTTAAATGCACAACAATGTTGTGGCCATGTTGTTAAGGTTGCAACACGGTGACCTCAATAAGGTTGTAAATTGTAAGTAAGGTTGTAGTAGCTAGTCAAAGTAGCCATCCAAGTGCTGATCAAGGTTGTAAACTTGTCAGTCAGGTTATAAGACAGTTACCGAGGTTGTAAAAGGGTTGTAGGTCCCTTACCGCACATCATATGTGATTACAACTGACAGGGGGTCAAATTTATTACAAGTGCTGTACGTGTTAGAAACTAGAGGGTTGCACAGGGTTGTAAACTTGTCACTGGCCTAGCAAATGCCCTCCCTGCCGGGGTTGCAAGCGGATTTCAAATCTTGTACCAGCGCTCATAGAAAACGGGGGCTAAGGAGCGCGACCCTTGTTGGAGGGTTGTAAACAAGTCAACGGGTTCTAAAGTTATCGGCTGCAACGTCAAGGTTGTCTGTTACGAGATAACGATTAGGAGCGCATGTTTTTTTTTAAGACACACTTTCAATGCGATTAAAGAATCAAGTTGCAGCGATTTTTTTATGGTATACAATGCAACTTGGATTGGGTTGTCGATTTACACTGAAGCTTGATGTTGTTGTGCTGCATTCTAATCAACAACACTTTTTTTTTAATCTCTACAAAAGTTGGTACAATCGCAACTCGAATTGGATTGTCGATATCCCTGTAAAATTTGATGTTGTTGCGTTGTACTTTAATCAACAACACTTTTTTTTGAAACTACCAGAGTTGGTACAATCGCAACTTGAACTGGGTTGTCGATTTCTCAGCAAAATTTGACGTTTTGTCGTGTTGTATTCCACTCAACAACACTCCTTAAAGCTTTGTCAAAGTTGGTATAATCACAACATGAATTGGGTTGACGATTTCCCGGTAGAAGTTCACGTTTTTATCGTGTTGTATTCACATATATCACTTCTTAAGACTATAGAATTGAATTGTCAATTTCTCATTAAAATTTGACGTTGTTGTGTTGTATTCTAATCAACAACACTTATTAAAACTCATCAAATTTGGTACAATCGCAACCAAAATGGGTTGTTGAGTTCCCAGGACAATCTGAAATTGTCGTGTTTGTAACCCAATCAATTCCCCCTTGACGTGATTCCACAAAAAATCAGATCCAATTAGTTTATGTTGATGGAATGGAATTCAGTTCAGAATAAAAATATCCGAAGTTGAAAACTTACACTTTGGCTTGGGCGTCGAGGCGGGCAGCCAATCCGAAATCGCCAATCTTGACGATCATATTCTCCGAGAGGAACATGTTGCCCAGTTTCAGGTCGCGGTGAACGATTCCGGCGCCGTGAATGTAGCGCAAACCGTCGGCCAGTTGACGCAGACAGTAGCGCACCTCCGGCTCAGTCAGCGTCTTCCGATGTCGCATCACGTGCACCAGACTCTATTCGACAGGACCACATTTAAAAAATTACAGATTTAAAACTTAAAAAACATAATAAATAATTAAACTTAATTCATTTGGTTGAATCAGTTAACAAAATTCAACCTTGGTAATATATATATATATACGAGGAAAGTATGCGTTGATTAATACTTTTCTGGAACAATTCTCCAGGATAATGTAGACATTCTCGTCGTCCTCGAAACAGTGGAAGAAGCACACCACGTTGTTGTGGATCAGATTACGGTGAAGCTCAATCTCTCGGGCGATCTACAACATTAAACATTATTGTTCAGTTTGTGATATTGTATTATATTGTCTCACATTAGGGTTATCACAGTAACATTATACCATTATCACTAATTAAGTATTACTATATCGATTACTTTTCCTTTCAAGGTCAAAACTAATTAATTTCCCCTTTCGTTTCTGTAATATCCTTCCTTCTATCAAAGAACAGCGTTTTATATTTATTTATTTTTTAACTTCTTTTCCTACAATTTATTTTTCCAGTATTATTTTTTGGGGGGTGTATATTTTTCTCCTTTTTTTGGCGGTGGTCGGCGTAAATTGGAAATGGGAGCATAGCGTGTAAAAGAAGACAAACAATAGCCCCAGAGGCGGAGGAGTAAAAAATTATTCTTAAGTATCACGTGTCCCCTGCTGAACCTTGACCCCCACCCCCCGCCCAAGTTGGGAACATTGCCCAGTCTATAGTATAGCGAGGAATTACTATTTTTCCTTCTTATATAAATCCAGTTTAATTCCATGATTCCACTTAGTTCCAAGATTCTATGCAATTCCAGTCTAGTTTCATAGTTCCACTTGGTTCCAAGATTCTATGCAATTCCAGTCTAGTTTCACAGTTCCACTTGGTTCCACGATTCTATATAATTCCAGCCTAGTTCCACAATTCCACTCAATTTCCATAATCCTATACAATTCCAGTCTAGTTTCATAATTCCACTTAATTCCACAATTTATACAATTTCAATTCCATAGCTCCACTTTGTTCCACAATTTTATATAATTCCACTCAGTTCCACAATGTCGTCCCAGTTCCACTTCCCATACTGAATCCACAATTCCAAACAGTTCCAGAATTCCATGCTGTCTCATCAAGTACTCCTTAAAATTCCACGTGGTTCCACAATTCTACACTAATCCAGTTAGTTCCACAATTTCACAATATCCAGTTGCTATCATTCCAGCTAGTTCCACGACGTTCGTACCCTTTGCACTTGGCTCCACAACACCATCAAATTCTCAATCAAGCTCACAACTCCAAAAGGTTCCAGTTAGTTCCATAATCCCAACCGTTCCACTTAGTTCCACAATTTCCAAAAATCCCACCTAATTTCACAGCCTCATTCCTATATTCCACCCACTTTGTCCTAGTTCCACGATGCCAAGTCAATTCCCACATCGGATTCCACCGTTTTTATGACAATTCCAACTGGCCCCACGATTCCATATTGTTGCAGAAATAAAGCGTTCTCTTCGACGACGAAGAGTGTTTTAACCTCTTTTACGAGGATCCAATAGTCCATGACCTGTTTTCCTCTTTTCTTTCCCCTTCGTTTTAACCTCTTCCTTTAATTCTTCTTTTTTTCCCCCTGCCTTTTTGGCCCAGGGTTTTCTTCATCCCCCTCTGTAGTTGGTCTTTTTATTTCTCCAGCAGGTCGTCGCGTATTCTTCTATTGAAGGCAGAAACAAGTTTTCTGGAGCGAGTCCCAATCGTCTGAAAAAGTCGATTGCCAGCATCGCTCCACTGAATCACAATGGAGCATACAGACCAACAGCGTCTTTTCCCCAAAACCCAACTTTTCGGCAATTATCTCACGGTAGCGGACCCTTCTCACCTTTACCGCGGATCCTGTTAAATCGTAACAATGACTACTGTATATTACAATAATTCATATTATATTTTCCATAAACTGTAACTAATCGTAATAGAATATTATACTTATTTTTAAGTCTACACAAAAAAGAGCAACTTAAAAATTAACCCATTAGTCAACTCAACGCCAACTTAAAGTAATCTGGTGGTTGGCCAAAAGTCAACTTACAGTCATCTGGAAGTCAATCAAAAGCCAACTTAAAGAGTGGTGTGGTAGTCAACTCGTAAATCAACCCAACGTAAACTTGGGAGGTCAGCTTAAAGCCATATGGTAGTCAACTATAAGTCGACTTAGAGGTATCTGGGAGCCAATTCAGAAGTCAACTAGAAGCAAACTTAAAGGTCAACTCAAAGTCATTTGGTAGTCAACTTAAAGTCAGCTTCAGTCATCTAGTGGTCAACTCAGAAGTCAACAAACATAAAATCAAGTTGAAAGTTAAGGTCATACGGTAGACGACTAGAAACCAACATAGTCAACTCAGAAGTCAACACAAAGTCAAGTTGAAAGTTAAGGTCATCCGGTAGTCGATTAGAAACCAACATAGTCAACTTAAAGTAAGCTTCAGTCATCTAGTGGTCAACAAAGTTAAGTTGGAAGTTTAGGTCATCCGGTAGTCGACTAGAAACCAACAACCAACATAGGCCAACTCTGATGTCAACACAACGTCAACTTAGGAGTCAACAAAAAGTCAAATTGGAAGTCAACAAAAAGTCATCTTGGGAGTCAACTCAGAAGTCATCTGCTAGTCATTTAAGCATCAACTTCATCTTTTCATTCTTCCCTCCCCTACCCCCTACCCCCCTACCCAACTTGGGTGCCCAGACCCTCGTTTGTCCATTATCGGCTGCAGATCTCACTTCAAAAAAAGACGATCAAATTCGCCAAATGAACTTTTTCCTACGCGGCTGATCCAGTCAACCCATCTTCTTCGGACCGGCAGTTTGTCCCTTTAAATGAGGGTCATCACACTTGTTAAGTGGTCATCCGAAGCGTGGGAAACATCAGGGAGGTCCTGCACTCTTCCCCGATCATTCCTTCCTTTTCCCCGGGTCCAAAATGTTCTCCGGTTTCCCCTCAAAACTCGACAACCCCTCAACAAATTTCTTCTTCTTCTTTGTTGTCCAGGCGAGAAAAAAAAGGGAAACAGAAAAAAGGTCAGACATTCGGCAGCCAACTGCTGCGGGGTAATCGCTTTCTTCTTGAAACCCTTCGCCGGTTCAAATTTTTTTTATTGTATTTTTTTTTTATTTCACTAGATTTAACTTTTGCTGTTGTCGTAATTGTTGTTGGTCATTCCACTTGTATGGAGTACGAAACAATTTGAATGAAATCGCATAATGTCAAACTAAATGTTGAATTTACATATTTTTCTTTAGAATTTCATAAAAATGATAATTATTATTTATTTGATGATTTTTTTTATATTTTAGTCAATGTACTCAACGGACGTATGAACGACTTTAAATTGAAATTGCATATTCCAGATTAAGTGTTCTATACATATCAAACCTAATCTTACACGTTATTAAAATACTTGCGCATTCAAATAGCAAGCACATTGGTCAAATACGTTCATACGTAGTGTACCCTTCATTCACATTCTAAGTATTCTTAACAGTAGTAAAATGAATACACACATTAAAGGTAAATTACATTAACGGTTACAACACTCAAGGAATTAATTTCTAAATTTAGACCGTCAGACAATGCGTTTACCTTTTCGCGATGATGTGGCTTCGTAATCCTCGATTTGGGGATTATTTTACCGGCGTAGATCTTGCCCGTGGTTAAGTCCGTCAATTCGTGGACGCGGGCAAAGCCACCCTATATTCGAATTAAACAAGACAAATGAATTAAAAACACGAACATTCATTTATAAATTACCAACAAACTTGGCAAAAATTTAACTGAAAAATTTGCTGTAATTAACAAGGCAATGAAAGGATTAACCGAATCAAATTAACTTTTCAAATTATGTTAATTTTTCAATTAAACGACTTTATTAAAGCGGCGTTTGAAAAGGACGAAAAAAGGGTAGAAGGAGAGAAAAAATTCCAGTAAGGAGATTGAGGGGGGGTTGAAGAGCCCAACTGACGCAGCGGGAATCCAAATCGCGGCTGCGGAATCACAGGGCCCCGAGCCCCGCGATCAGAAAGGTTCAAAAGGCGGCGGTTCAGTCGGACAAAAACCCCCCAAAGTTTTTCACTTGAAACGATAGCCCCGACTCAAAAAGCTATAAATCTTGAGGAGGGGGCTTCCACTCGTCTGTTCCATTCTCTCGCCCTCAGCTGGACGTTAATCAAAACCGGGTAAGACGTCTGAACATCTGACTATGGCATCGAGTCAGTATCCAATCAACATAGGATTCATCACTTTGAATGAAAGTTAAGCCGTTTTTCTGGGTGCCACACTAGTCGAGTAACAAGATGACTGAATGATTCCCATCAGTGCAACAATCAGTGCGAGTCAGTGGCAGTCAATGCATGTCTCATCACTATATAACTTGTTTCCAAGTGCTATAGACAGGTGTGTACAGTAAGACGACCGAATACCACCAGTCTTGCCAAGTAAGTAGCAGTCAACACACGTTTTATCACCTATTCTGTTATCCCCTTGTCTTGATGCTGTACTAGACAAGTGCCACGATAAATGAACGATTCCCATTAACGATAAAGTCAGTAGCAGTCAGAACATGTTTCATTCACACGACAATCTGGAATACCAAAGAACCAATGTTGGGATTCTAAACTGGAATTTGAAACACTTCAGGAAACAAAAGGCCATCAATGGACCATTTTATGGGCGCAAGTTCAGACCATCGAAATTCCACTATGGATTCGAACGGAAAGTGGAACTCGAGTGGAATTACGCAATGGAGACAAGGTGGTCGCTGCAAGGAGAAGCTGCTCAAGTGCGGAAGGGAGTCAACGCGGTGAAATGCTTGGCTGCGGATCGTCACCGCGCACCTGTTCTCCTTCCGGTCGCACGATATTCTTGCCCGACACTCTGGAAAATTACTCGCGTGCGTTTTTTTTCACATTTTAAATTTATTTCATTAACTCAGTTTAACATATTCTTTCAATATTCACAGTTTCTTTACCTTCGCCTTTATGTCAATCATTGAATTAATTATTCAATCAATGTCAATTTTAACTTTCAAGTGGGATTTACTTCGACACACCAACAGTGACTAAACTGTTGTGGTAATAATTTTAAAGTGATTTCACTATTAGATAATATGTCAGCATGTTTATATTTAATTGTTTGCGGGAGGCAGACTGGTGCGTGACACGCAACTTGATGGAGAAGCAATCTCGCCGTTCGTCTGACGAGCAAACCGAATCGATCACCACGCGATTACCAGCCTAGAGATTAACCGCCGGCGACTCAATTCTATAAAAGCCTAATCTTGACTCGCTATCGAAAGGGAAAATTTCCAGAATCAAGGTTAAGCTCACCTAGGGTTTAGACACAAATCTTCAGACTTAAAGAGCCTGAGATCACCTAGGTTAGGGATATAACTAGGTTTTCTAAATGTCAGTCCAATCTGACCGTATTATTTAGATGTGCGTCTAAAACCTAGGTGAACTTGACAAAGTACTTTTCGTAACACTAGTCGAGCTTAGCTTTACACGGAACTGTCGAACGTTTTCACGTTCTGAAACCTAGGTGAGCTTAGCAAGGTACTATTCAGAACCCTAGCTGAGCTTGGCAATACAGCCCGATCTGTTCTAAAACCTAGGTGAGCTTAGCAGCGGACTACAAAAACTATAGCCGAGCTTCGCAATATATCCCTACGTGTTGGAAAATCTAGGCGAGCTCAGCAAAAGGTTTTCTAAAGCCCAGTCGAGTTTGGTGATATTTCTATACGTTCCAAAACCTAGGTGAGCTTAGCAGAGGACTAACTAAACCTTAGCCGAGCTTGACAATAACATCACTCTTACATTCCAAAACCTAGGTGAGCTCGGCAACAAGCTATCTAAAACCCAATCGAGTTTGGTGATATTTCTTATAAGTTCTCAAACCTAGGTGAGCTTAGCAAAGGTTACCAGAAAAAACCAGCCATCTATTTGCTGAATTAAAAATTAAAACCAAGCCGTTCCAACTAAGCTCACCTAGGGTTTAGCAAGGCATAGCCCGGGGCGTTGACCGTCGCATATCGTAAACACATAAAAGATTTAAATGACCGATAACGACAGCTGGTAGAAAACTTTCACTCACGCCGTGTCGTGATGCAACAGATGCAAAAATCCCATCTCTCGCAGCACATTCCACTGTGCTCCACTCTGTTCCACTGCGCTCCACTTCTGCTCCCACACCGGCTACCAAATCAGCTTTTTTCGTAATCAACGATTACACCATCATATTTGATTAAATTCCAATTCTAGTTTAATTTACATTAATCATATCAACCAGGTTACTTTACCTTGAGTCATACACAAAAGTAATTGGATTTAAAATATCTAATTAAGAAAGGACAGGAAACGGAGAAGATAACAAAGTAACTCGAAGCAAGACGAGATGGTCATCAGCCAGAAGCAGTTTGACCTTTGACCTGGATGCGAGTTTGAATGGGCGGCAATTACAAGCTTCCGTTTCATTTAAAAAACTTGTTGCACAACTATCATTAGTAATAGTCTCAAAGTTTGAGACACTAGTGTACTACGAGACACTAGTGAGTAACGAGACACTAGTGCTTGTCGATTCGTTTAAACGCAGGAATCACCTGAGAATCGCGAGTCATCTGACGGCTTATTGCGAGTATCTTGACCCCCAAGGCTGAATTAAAATCAAAAGCATTTTTCGAATCTGCCAGCGGCTACGATCCGACATAATCGGTTTAAGAGCACTAGTGTCTTCCGTGTCACTACCCTAAGTTGGTTTGTGGTGACGGCTCCCAATAATCATAGGGATTCAACTGAGAATCGCCATTCATCTGATGCTTCACTCTTGAGAATCATGACTCATTACGGGCGGTTAGAAATTAAACGCATCTCTAGCCAGGCAGCGGTCATTATCCGGCATAATAAAAGGTGGTAAATGAGAGGCTTCCGGTCATTCGGCGGGTTTCCTTGGCTGCGTTCTCCATCCAGCCCCCGCAGACACACGCATGCACATGGCCAACATTCACAGGAGAATCGTCAAAGTCACTAACTTTTATTATTTTCTTAAAAAAAAAAGATTAAAACATTTTTCAAGGTTCCCCTTTCCCATGCCATTGCGGAAAGGGCCAATCACATCGATTTTTTTATATATTACAATTCTTATCAATTTCTAACCAATAAGAAGATCCTGCTTTTTAAAAAAAATTAGTAATAACCGAATTAAATAATAATAACCGTAATCGAAGTAATAACATTGTAATTTTTTAATTGGTCAACAACTATTCCTTTTAATTCATTTAACTGTATACTGACAACTGGCTGATCTGGCTGATACACTTTAGTTAACTAGTTAATGTAAATAGTTATCTTAATTACAACGATTGGCAAAACTTAAGTTAATTTCATATTTATACTAATTTAAGTAACCGAATTAAATTAGTTGAATCCGACATCCATAACTTGTATTTTCCTATAATCCTAGCCTGTCCTAAAAGCTCCCACTAAACTTCAAATGTAATTACTTTATTAAACTAATATATATTTTTTCCGTTATTTTCTGAATTACTGAATACTGACAAAATTTACGTTAATTTTCGTATTTGAATTAATGAAGGTGATTTAATCACAGTAATTTAAAACCGACAACCTAATGCCTAATTAATTATTAAATTTAATTCACAACTTTTATTTCCCAACAATAGCCATATCCTGTCGTAAATACCTTCCTGTGTTTTTTTTTCTTTTCATTTTATTAATTACAAGGAAATGTTAGTTTTGATATTAGCCCATGAAATACGTCTTTCTACTGACCTGGGGAGCACACACGGTCTGGGCCAACATCGCCAAAAGGTGCTTTTGTTTGCCTTCCCAAGGTTACGAGCGCTTTTCGTTCAACAAACCTGTGCCTTTTTCCGTGGGAAAAAAAAACGACAACAACAACGTCTTTTCAATGGCCACTGTAAATCGAACCGTATCAGTATTTTCCAATTCGTATCTCATTCGTTTAGATTCAAATTCAATGTCGATATCAACATTCCCGTCGTGATTGACTGATTTAACTAACCAAACCAATGTTGGATTTGCTTTAAAGTTGGTTTTCATCCGACTGCAATTGGTGTATCAGTATTTTCCGATTCATTTCCCATTCATTCATTCCATCCATGTTGATATCGACACTCCATCACGATTCATCGGTTTAATTAACCAACTGAATGTTGGATTTGTTAAAAGTCGGTTAATCGTACTATGTAACTGATGCTTCCTTCAAATCTAAAATCCATGCTGATACCAACATTCCCATCCGACTCAACTTTCCTATCCACTGTCTGAAAATTATAATTAACTTTGGCTACGCTGATTCTATTAAAATGTCCACCTCAGTGAACTAATTAAATTATAATAAAATATAATTAACTTAACCACTATTTCATCGTACTAGAGTTGGCTTTTTTCATGTTTAATAGAAACTGTTTTAGGCTGTAATGTTTTACGAAGGTTTGAACAAAGGAGATTCCTCAAGTTGCGCACCCCGCCGTCGTTTCTTGTTCCACAACAAATAGTTCCAGTCAACGAGGATGGTTGGGTTCGGACGGGGGGGGAGAGAAGAAAGGGAACTGGTCATTTACCTGCCCTCTGGGGTTTCCGTCCGTACTTTTAAACCACCAAGTGACCAGAGGTCACACAAAACTCTCAGACGGTACTTCAGTCAATCCCCAGTTTCCATTTACTTCTTGTTTACATTTAAATATAATTAAATTTCCTACTATATCTTAACATCTATGAAATTAATTTATCCAGTCAATCAGAAGGTTGTTGATCCAATCATTCCCAATAATTTTAACCGCTGCTATTTAAGATATATTTAAGGCAACCTTTTTTAATTCACAAAAGTTGATTTCAATAGAGATTCCCTATTGGTTAGATTTGAAAAAGTGGGCGTTTAACTTTGCGTGCTCACTTAAATTCGGTCTGAAATAAAATCTAATTGCAATTTTTGTTTTTTGATCAATTACACAATGCGGCATTTCAGGTTCCCCATAGGGAATCGCGCGAGAGAGGGAAAAAATCGGGAATGTTGCATGTGAATCTTGCATATGAATCCATGAGGATTGACTTAGTTTTCAAATTGATAAAAGGGGGCGGAGCCTTAGTTGTGTTTTTTTTTAAGATAAATGACCCATTTACTTTTTTTTACTTTGTCGTTCTTATCTTTTATTGATATCGTAAATTATCTCTTTTAAACTGCTGGCTTTAATGAGATAGGAGAATTACGCAGTGTATTTATATTTACCTTGCCGAGGAATTTCCCTTTCAAGTAGGTGGTCCTGGTTCCTTTATCAACGATATACTGAGGTAGTTCGTTCAAATCCTGCTGCTGCTGCTGAATGTGCTGCTGAATCTTCTGCTGCTGCTGTTGAATACTACTGGTGCTGCTGCTACTACCCGAGCTGCCGGTGGCCGACACGGGCGAACCAGCGTGACAGCCATCGCGGATTCCGGCGATTCCCGAATCCATCGATTCGTTGTTGCCACTTTTCAAATTTGGCGCCAGCGACGCTGATTGGCCGGCCGCCTCGCTGGAGAGGATCCAGCGATCCGAGCGAAGAATCTTCAAGGAACCCATTCTTTTCTTTTTCGAATGCGTTTTTTTTCTTCAAGTAAAGAGCTCGGCCAGAAAAGAGTAGGTGATCAGAATGTTAACGGCTGACTCACGAGCAGATCGTGGGTTTCGCTATTTACCCAATCATCACACTGGATTCGAAAAAAATGGCGCCTAGTTTCAAACAAGTAAAATCACCTTCTTTATCTACTGTTTCAACACTACACAAAAGCTAATTTACATTTAGCTGAAAAGATGGTTTGACTTACAGAGCGATGGTGGGTGTTTTTGACCGGAAGTTGAGTAAGCACAGGGAATTCACGTCTTCTTTGGTCAGACTTCAGCAGCTTTCAAAATGTTCAAGTCCAAGGCGCTTGTCCACGCACATCAACTAACCCCTCGGGGCGAGGTATTAACATATACAGCCCCCCAAAAAAATCAACTCAAGGAATTGAATCCCACAATTTTAAGGTTTGATCAAGTGCTACAAACCTCTTTAATTTGATATCAAATCGAGAAATTTCCCTACCCGCCCCCTTTTAATAACACGATTGAAGTTTGCAGCGAGCGACGGACACGCGGTCCGACTTCGACACTCGGCGGCGACCAACTGAGCCGAAAGTTGGCAAGGGAAACCTGTCTCGTCTTCTTTCAAGTTCGACGAAAGCGATAACGGATCGAATCCGATTACTCGGCCGGCGAATCCGATTACTTAGCAAAACCCCCTTGGCGATTGGGTTTTCTTTCTCTACTTGGCAGTGTTTCCACTCGTAATCGTTTTAAACTTGATTCATTTCAACCTTTACCGTTTTTACGTGATTTTATTAATTACTTAACAGATATGATTAAGTTGCGTGCTTTAACTTTACTACTATGTTGGCCATTTGGAAGAAGGGCAGCAGGTGAAAGCACTGCTTATTATTCGAAATGGAAAATGAAAGGAAACAGGTCTGAACTTGCTCGCAGTTGACAATGGCCAATGCATTCAAACGGCACAAACGATGTTACGTGCTTAGGGGCATTCTCTTCGAACAAGAGCATCGCCCTAAGACCAAACTGCTAAACCCTATGCTAAACTGCATCCGTCAATATCTAAGTCATCCTACAACGAGTTCACTTAATTGCAGTCAAATATACTGCGATCCTAAAGGTGAATTCCATATGAGGGTACATAAAAAGTAAATCTCTGCTATTCATAAAGATGTAAGCTTTTCACAATCAGGGGCTAGGATAAGGACTGCTTGATAAACTAGACACCCGCCCATTTTTCGGGCAGTGTATCGTATATATCGCATACGACTTAAATATGTGCACCATTCTCATTAGCTTTTGAAGACAACATCAAGGTTAATCTATACATCTATAATTCGCCTACGCTAGATTTAGTTTGATAAGAGAAGCAGACTAGTGCAAAACGCTATTGCTGCTGGATAATTAGAACAGGAGACATTCGCCCACTTTTCGGACAGTGTATGGTAACGCATACGACTAAAACGTCTAAATATTCCCTTTTTTGAATGGTTTGTTAAACAAAACGTTGGAAAGCAACTTTGAGGGTTGAACATGAAACGTCATATGCACTGGCCTACGGCTACAAATCTGAACAGAAAAGCAGACTAGTGCAAAACCTTGCCGTATACACCTTATCAGTGAATCAGGTATAAGTTGTCCCCCCACCGTCCCAGGGAAAACTCATAAACAGAGTCATTTACCACCAGGGTTTAGCGACAGAGATAAGATTGCATATCTGTGCAAAGGGGCAAGGGGGGAGCGATTTTGGTAGCGAAATTAATGGGCCCGCCTTGTTACAGAATACAAATCCTACGTGAACGAGGAAATGACGAGTAAGCCTCTATGTTAATGGAGACGACGCAAAATACGATCCATCACAATTGGCAGGTGAACCCCCGAGTGCCTTTTGCACCCGTTAATGACCACGCAATCACGCTAGAGGGATCTCCTTGCTTGCAGTTTGCCGTGATTCTACAGTGACGACCCGTTAGCCGCCGGTCACATTAATCCAATAACACTTGATAAAGTAATTACTGGTAAACGAGAGGACAAGGTAGCAGCGTGGGTGTAATTGGCAGGTCACGGTGAGCCAATTAAAGGGAAATCAGGGAGATTTTCTTTCCCCCTGCGTGCCCGTGTAATTGGTAATCGTCCAAGCTGAGCGGCAGCGGCAATAGCGAACCGTTGAGCATTTCGCCAAACCTGTTTTCTCTCTTTTCTCTTTACCCTTAGTCAGCACTAATAGACCCAATCAAAGAGCGTGAAAACCTGTACAAACAAACCCTCGTTACACTAGCTTAACTACTAGAAAGTAAGCTACGGTACAATATGAATCTCTTTACTTGGGAATAAAACGAGCTTTAATGCAGTGCAATGCACGATGTACGACACGGTCAACTTACACTACGGGTGTTTAGTATTTCAACGGATCTTAGGGCGACCTATCATTGGCATCAGCTGCGTGCTACACACTGACCGAAATCCAGGGTGGAAACCGAAGCTATTGCACTGTCCTACACGAATCTCCTTACTTAGATTTGATTCGAGCAGTGCAGTAGGCTTATTGCATTAAGTATACAGCACAGTCAAGTTAAGTTCAGTGTAGCTTAAGGCGTCATACCATGGCATCAGCTGTGTGGTACACACTGACCGAAATCTAGGGTGGAATCCTGTGTAACGCTGGCTTTTTTTCAAAGCAGTACTTAAACTACGGTACAGCTGAATAAAGAGATTAAGGGGCACATCTGCCGGTAATTACCCCTTAAATTTCAGACTACTTAACTATATGTTTATTGCGTTGTAATTTAATACGTTTGAGTCGTGGTGGGCACCACCACACCTGGGTTAGACCAGTTTTACATGCGTCATGTTTGTTTACATTGGCGATACGGCAAGCACGAGATTATAGACGAGTGTCGTTATCTGAACTGGTTTTCTCCTTTTATGATTCCTGAACCTGAACTAGTACAAAGGTCTTGTCAAAGAATCTTATTGCACAGTCTGTGATAACGGGAATGTCAAGTAGGCTGCACAGATTAAAAAGGCATTACTAGAATCCTCCGATTTCCTAGGACCAACAAACTAGTAAATATCATCTCTATTCTGAGATAAACAAGACAATGCAGAGCTATTTGTTATCTTTTTGTGATTCCTGAAGTAGTACTAAGAACTTGTCAAGAGGAACCTTAATTCGCAGTTCAAGTGAATGTCACCTAGGTTCCATAAGTTAAAGCGCATTTCTAGAATCCTTTCGACTTTCTAGGGTTAGTAAAACTAGTCAACTGTTTTACAGACGATTGTATTCGCAGGTAAACAAGACAATGCAGAGCAGTTTCACTTTTCCCAACAACGACGAGTTTCGATGATGCGAAAGTGGACCTTGTTGACAAACTGCAACCAACTGTGACACTCGAAAAGCAAACGAACGCAACGCAACATTGCATCGAGAAAAGGACCTTCACTTGTTAACAAATGGGAGAAAACTACGGTGCCCGACTGTGGGACAATTGGTCATCCACGTGAGGGAACACGCCTTGATGTATTGCACCTTTCCGTATTGTCCTTCACTTTTGTGATGTTAACAGAACAGCACAAACCTGTCCAACCGTGCGCAACGCTCTCACGCTTCCAGTACGGCCTCGACATTGCAGAAAAGGACATCTTACTCTCTAGAACTCACTTAACTCGCCGATGTTCAACTAATACTAATGACTTAATGAACCTTAAAGTTTAATACATATACTGTCCGGGCTGTCGATGTTCAAACATTTAGCAGCGGCCAGTTCGTCCCGCCGGTTAATTCGCGGTAATTCGATGTTACTTCAGCCGGCTTGTGATTGGCATTCGGCAGCCGTGGCGCACGGCCATGGTTTCCAGTAGCCGCGCAATGTTGTGGCAGTCATCTAAGCGTAAAACGAAAAGTTTCCGCTTTAAGCCACTCAAAAGTTTGCCGGTTTGTTATGTACCTATTCCACTGTGAAGGTGTCCGTGCAGTGGAAGCTTGAAATGCTGCGTCATGTCCGGTAGGGTCCGCGGAAACTTGTCCGTTAGTTCCGCAAAGACCTGTAATTTGTTTTAAAGGGAACTTAATTGTTATGGTTAAAATGTTCTGATTGTTTCACCTTTTTTATGTTGATCCATGATTTGAAGTAGCCAGGCACTGGAATCCGCAGTATTCGACACTGTTCCGGAAGCATTTGGCTGAGATCCCAGTCTCCGCAAGTTACGAAAGTAAAAGTCTGCGTCGCCAGTCCTTCGTTAAGTAGCCACTGGTCGAAATGGCGCAGAACTTGGTCGAAAGTATCTTCATTGTCAACCATATCCTTTGTTTTATGTTTTGCGAAATGGGAGAAACTATAGTTAGACAGCAGTAAAATAGAATGGATGCAGGTTTAAAACCTGAATAATCCCCGTGAGGTTAGTGCAGAACGACGTCAGTTCCGGGTGATAAATTGGCCGAACGTAACGATGAAATCGCGACTCGATTTGAAAGTTGCGCCCGTTGACTTTCAACACAGGAAACTCGATAATTTCCTAATGTTGTGTATTTTTTTTATAAATTTTAGTCATTTACCAGTTTTTCAAATTAAAAAAAAACGGTAAGCCAATGTCATAAAGGTCGTGAAAAAGCGGTTCTACCTGAGGTTCCAACTGGCGTCCTTTGTCACACGTAGCCTCAAAGTCAACGACCAGAAAGTAATCAAAGCGTCGCTCAGATGATTCTTGTTCTCCCGGTACTTTGGTGGTCCAGCTGCGGCTGCAGACTAGCGATGGCGAATACAATGGACGCAGAATTCCGGACCACAGTTGCTGCATCCGCACTGGGGCGACCGTCGAATACATTTTCCAAATTGACTGCAAAAATCAAAATACAACATTTTCTCTCTGTGTCATTTAACATTAAACTCATAAATATAATAACAATGCTAACAGTGAATTATCAATAAATTGAAATGCTATACAACTATAATATAATTGCAATAATAAATGAATAACTGCATTGAATAATGAAGAAAGTTAAAAAGCGTCTTTGATGACAATTAGCGCCATCTACCGGTCAAAACATGTGAACCTGTCAAATATTGCACGCTTCAGAGATAACGTCGACTGGTATACAAGGCTATTAGGTGAGCTGTTAACAGTTACCTCAAACTAAGGAAACGTAACCGTAGTTTTCTACATTTTCAACGTAGCAGGCACCGGCGACAACGCAGAGCCCAGTCTGACCATCCAGTCTGCGTCACACGAGGGCCACACGTGTGCGGGCCACTTGTTTTACGGATCGTTCAGCGTATGACGGGGTTTGCATATGTTTCAGCAGACTTAAGGTCGCTTAATTCGAATTAACTATAAGTAATTAGATTATGAGTTACAATTATCTTTAGAGGCCTAGTTGTTATATAGATCCCGCAAAGTTTACCTCCGTCCCGCTGTAATTGCATTTTCCCGCGAGATTTCACTCATAACGTGCTTTGTAACTTGAACTGAATTTATCAATATCAGCTATTTCAAATAGGACTATATTTAACTAGAAATGATCTCTTACTTACTAATTACGTACCTGTTGCTAAAATCCTTTCAAATCTCGTTTGAATTACTGTTTTGGTAGCAGACGAAACAGACGCCACCTGACGGCCAAACTGTGAACTAAGTGTCGAAGTAATCACACACGGTGTCGATAATCGATACAACATGTAGACACATATTTTCGATATTGATAACAATTTCCGTGTCGTTATTCTCAATTCTTGTCGACACGATACATCAGGGCGAGAAAGGCATCGATATGCCGTAATTTCGATATTGATTATGGACAGCCCTGAGTCTGAGTTGAAAACACTTATCTTAGTCTGTATTAAAGTGCAGTTATGTTACAGAATAGGGAAAAATGCACCCGACAACAACACGACATGCAGAAGACAATAGACCAACCAAACCATGAAAACCACAATCGATGTATCAGGAAGATGATGTGTCGTCGTCAAAAACCAATTACAAGAGCGATTTTTTACCCGAATGATTTCCTCACATGAAATTAAATTAGAGTTAGAAGCTATGCAGACGAGAAGGGCTACGTTCTTAATTAAAACACACATTTCACACACACAGAAATACAGAAACCCTATTCGATTAAGTGTCTCGTTGGGTATCGATTACCATAAATAATTAGACAGGGCGGAGGTATTGTTTAAATGATAACCAGTCCATGACGTTTGGATGTTAACGGAGACCCGGGTTGGGAATCGGTTTTCTCCTTTTCTTTGCTCTCGTCGTTTTGCAGTTTCAGCCATGTCTCACCCAGCGCTTTGGCGAAATGGTCGTCCACTATTCAATCAAAAAGAACTTGTCATTATGTAATGCCAGGTGTAAAAGATCATGTTAATTCAATTATGTTAATGTAAATCGTTGTAGGTCAATGGTGTACCGGAGAATCCTGTGACGCTGACAGTAGGCGACTTGGCACCGGCGGAAGAGGGCGACGTCATTCCGGAGTGGTTGCCTTCCTCGGCGGATGCGGAAGACTCAAAGAGGTGCGAATATCTTTCACCTAGAGAGCGTCGGAAGTGTTCGTCTATGACCGGATCACACACTCCTGTAACAAACATAAAACATAATTTAATGAAATTAGACAGATGTGGTTTTGTAAAGATACATAGATGGATAGACAGATGGGTAGATAGATAGACAGCCGGACAGAAAGATGGGTAGATAGACACTAGACGGCTATATAGCTAATAGGTAGAGATAGATCGGTAAGTATGCTTTAATACTAAAGATATAGGTTCGCATGTTAATGGAGTTAACAGACTACTTTAGTATTTAGTTGTTTGAATTTCACATTTCCACTTGTGGTGAAGCGAACAAGTGGAACCATGGTGGAAAATATCTCAGGTTGCTTATTATCCGTCCTTTTAAACCCCTTTTCTTCTCGGGACCAGCTTTTTACCCCCCGAAGTAAACAAGGTCGTCCTTTCCTTCCCTTGTTCGCCAAAAAAAGGTAAAATAAAGTACCTGCGGGCATTTCACATTCTAGTGGAGTTTTCCTACTTCGTGGAATTAAGATGTGGAATTCACTGTATTCCACCAAAACCCCATGTGGAATCACAAATCAACTTGTGCAGGACTGTAGGCTTGAAGTAGATACTGATAGATTATCAACTGTGTCTGTGTTCCACAGTGTTTCCACCTGACGGTGGAGACAGGTAGTGAGACGATTTTCGCGGAAACGTGCGGTTCTTTTCCGTAAGATTCGCACGAGGGTCTTCCAGGTCTACATGAAACTCATTAAAAGGAACCCCAAATAACAAAACAGGTATAAAGAGTATGACCCACCCAGTCTACCCTCCTCCAAACCCCAGGGGGGTAGTAACTGAAACAGTCTTCGCACTTTGGAATTTTATTTTGGCAAAACTAACAATCCGATTTAAATGAAACTTAAGTGGCGCATAAAGTATTACCAGTTTTACATTCGGTAATTTTTTGGCTGGTATATCTTTGAAAACGTGGGTGCCATAAGCGATCAACTTGTCCCCAGAAGGAACCCTCTTGCTCTAGACTGTACGCCCCCTCTGGTGGAGTTGCGAACCCCTCGGCCACACGTTCGGAAAGTGAAAAGAATAAACAGGTAGACGAAGCAACAGGGGAAAAAACGAGTAAACAACTACTAGTTTTAAACTACAAATGTGACTAGTTACTATTACTAGTTTTATTTTTCTAAACAGGTGATTAGACTGATATTTAAATATTGAAATTCTGGGTAATAGTTTAAGTTAATAGTTGTAACAAATAATGCAAGGTAGTTGAGTTGACGGAGATTCATGCAGGTTGATAAAGATTCATTAGAGTTGTGCAAGAATCATGAGTCATCGTTACAAGCTCGTTGAGTTGATCCAGTTAACAGAGTTTATTAGAGAAGACCCATTGGCAAGAGAATCATTCTTTCGATATTCATTAAGTGAATCATTTTGAGTCATTTGAAAAGAAAAGAATCGTGCAAGTTTTTTTAAGAATCGTGAGAGTCATATTGGCTGGTCATTGCAAAAGACTCAATAGAGAATCATTAAGTAACAATGCAGTCAATCAAAATCATTCGAGAATCTTGTGAATCCTTAGGAGAGAATCAAGACTTGTTTGTTGCAAATCTTATGAAGAATCATATCGACGATTCGTTTACGATTCACTAAACAGTCATGCGACTCAATGTGAACTTTTAAGAATCCTGTGAGTCTCGTGAGAATCATCGCTGATGAGTTAAAACTCATTCAAGTTGAGTGCAGTTCATTGAAAGAGTCATTCGCACCGAAGATTCACATGAAAACGTTCCATTGGTGATTCATGAATGAATCTCATCAGTCGAGTACTACCAACTGAAACATACTGAAGAAACAAAGTTGTGAATTTAACAACTATGCAGCGATAATATACTAATGACGATCGTCTTCATCAACGAAGGTGTCCGGTACAAATAGCTAATGTCCAGCCAAGGTGAGGCAGACGACTGGCCAATGTTTAGCAGACAGTTAGCAGAAATGGTTAATGATTGCTTGCCATGCGTGTCTCCTTAATGCTACGGTATGGGACGCATATCATCAGATCCCAACCGTCCCCAGAACCTCAATTATATCTGTCTGTCTATCTACGGAACTAACTGTCTATCTGTCTAACTAGCGATCCGTCTATCTATCTTTATTGTCTATCTATCCACCTACCCGTCCATCTGTCAATTAGCCTATTGACCTATGGTTTATCCATGTGTCTGTCTGTCTATCCGTCTGTCTATCATCTACCTAACTAACTATCTATGTATCTATCTATCTATGTAACTATCTATATATCTCTTTATCTATGTATCTATCCACCTATCTATCAATCAGCCTATTACACTATTGGATGTATCTCTGTGTCTGTCTGTCTATCTACCTGTCTATCTATCTACCTGTCTATCTATCTACCGAACTAACTATCCATGTGTCTGTCTATCTATCTAACCATCTATCTTTGTAATGTACCTATCTGTGTGTTTATGCCAGTTGGGATCTGGGGCCGGTTGGGGTTTGTTTAATGTGCGGACACGGGGAGAGGTGAGATGGAAGACATTGTCTGCGCTTGTTGGGGCTTTTCAACGACCTCGCCAGCGGCTATATTTCTTCACTCATCTGGCGTTTAAATTGAAACGCTTATATTCCCGCTCTTACGGTCTTGCAAGCAAAAACCATCTTCATAAACTGCGGACAAAAGGGAATCTTCCTCTTGTCTTAGCCTCAAGTGTTGTCGCTTATACCGATTTGTGGATGATTCTCACATGATTCTTAGGAATCGCAAGAATCGCTTGATTTTTACCTCAAGTTTACAGATAATGTCAATTTATGACAATGGTATATTATTTTGAAGATTCAATGACTCACGAATGACTCACCGATGATTCTCATGGGGATTCACGTAAATCACTTGTGAATCTTTAAGTGTCCTTCTTCAGATGACTCAAATGACTCAACGTATGAATTAAAAGCTAGCACCCATCAGGTTGCACCACATTACTTGAATAATTAGTTTAATTAAGTTTAAACATTCAAATTTAATCAATCTCTAAATGCCATGCTGCGTATTGCTATTAGAGTGACGCTGATGAGATGACTCAAATGAATCACCCGTAGGAATCATGAGTCAGTCAAACAGAGGACGTTGTTTACCTGATGTGAATTCCCGTCTGTGAGATCTTTCGCTAGGAGCACTAGTTATCAAAGGAGATGACGACGTAGCACGACTCAGGGTAGCGCACGTAATCACCGACGGTCTTCCGTGATCCGCTGTTTCAAACGATACCATGAGTATCTTATCAGTACCAGTAAGTAGCGCTATCAGATAAACGCTACCTAGATTGCCGTGTAAACGCTACGTCTGATACCATTATCGTATTAGATCCTGTGCTACTTCCCCGTATCAGTTATACTTGCATGAGTAGCAAGGGTAGTTCCAACTGTCTAACTGCTACCCGCCTGCAATGTTTGTGTAATGTTGGAAAAACATCAACTCAACTCAACCTGACCCGACTAGGAGTTGACATTTGATTGGATTGAAAGTTTTGAGTTGAGTAATCGACTTACTCTGGCGGATTTCAGTTTGCTGAAACTACTTAAAACTACTAGATGTAAGTTAACTTAAGGTATCAAGTGGTAGCGATACCTATGCTTTGGGCGTAGCTAGGTGGTGGAGGTTTGCTTCTCGAGTCCGGATGCAGTTCCCTCCTTCCGGTGCTCATATCGAGCGGTGCTTCTTCGCTGTCGTCATGGATATAGTTGTCTTTGACGATCTGACTACTAGGGAAGAGATCCACAAGTTAAAGTTGATTGCTTATTGCTCCTATGTTTTCAAAGATATAGCAACCCAAAAAATACTGAAGGTAGACCTATTCATACTGAATGCACCCGTAAAGTTTCATTTCAATGGCTTCGATAGTTTTTTCCAAAATAAAAATCCTAAAAGCTGCAACTTGCGATATGATTCCGCCGTCATTCAGAACCCCATTGTTTGCTCTAGACAGTATTCAAGGATAGGTTTTGTTTACTCTCTACGGTTCTGTTTGTTCTTCGAGAAGGGATCCTGGGCTTCTTTCCTTCTGCGATCCTTTCGTGATTTGGTGGGTAGATCCTTGGTGACGAAGTCGCGATGACCAGGATCGTTTTCGTTGATGTGCTGCGTCGCGGGAGGACTTCTCCGTAGAGATTCTTCTGCTGTTGAAAAGAACGTGAAAAAGCTGTTTAGCACCATCAAAGGTTCTCACAAGTGCATTCAATTCCTTAAGTAATCATTTTATGTCTAAATCATAAAAGACGATTAGTTATCGTTTTACTTTGGTTATTGTTAAACCACGGTTGCCATAACGGCCGTTGTTGTTGGTGTTCCTCCATGAGTAATCCTTGGGTGAAACACTTGAACACTCGTCTGAGGTCTTTGCGGTAAAGAATAAATCATAAATATCCTTGTTGTTGTTTCCTTCTGCCACTTGCTGGCTCTTTCTTATTGCGTTATGCGCACCGGAAACCAGTCGAAATTCTTCATTCTTTCCCCGTGTTGTGCGTCACACTGTTTTCTGACCGAAGCAATTGAAAAAGCATTCCAGTTTTTTTTTAATTGTATGAATGATTTGAAATAATCACGATCAGCGTGTAAAAAAAACGATGCGTTCCTGCTCGCCGGCGCTTAACAAATGGTAAGCGCTTCCCCCCTAAGTTTTGGTTAAGAAGACTGTGACCACGACTGAGGGAGCTGGCTCTATACCAGGTACGCCACCTGTTATTCCTCGACCTCGACAACCCCCGACTGACTGAACCATTCGCCCTTTCCTTCATTATTATCTTCTAAAGTTTCTTAAATTTCACCTTGTTTGAAAATGATACAAGTGTTCATTCAGCGGGGGTTCTGATAACAGAATAATCACCTGAAATTTTACTGTATTTTGTCAAGTGTCTCGTCTAGCGCAAGTTCAAAGTTGAAACCGTTTCCCACCCCCCAGGTGATTAGGCGATCTCAGCGCCACCTAGCGGGGAATTGGGGATTAGATTACCGCTCGCAGCGCCACCTAGCGGCCGTCCAGGGAACTAAATCCTTAATGCGCGGTGCTTGGTGATCGGATAACCGTGATTTCAAGAAAAATGTAGATGAAAGAATGTGTTGATTAAATACTGGAGAATGTCGATTCGCAAGTTGATCTGACGCTTTGTCTGTCTCTTGGTCAAGTGCTCGTTTGACATGTGGGGAATCAGGGGGTGGGTGGGGTGGGAAGCGCAACGATTTTGGCCGATTGGGGGCGCCAGATCAGTCGAGGAATGTCAAGTCGTCACGCCTGTTCCGTAATCTTGTGGACCCCAACCCGAAAGTACTTCAAAACAAAGAGAATTCCTCAGGGCGCACCAAGCGGAAATCTCTGGTATCTTTTCACTTTGCACACACAGCAAAAGGGGGGGGGAGGAAGAAAGGAGGAATTAGAAAAGAAAACAGATCAGAGGAAAAAAATGCTGAACTGAAAAAGGACAAAACACTTTTCCGTAACAAGTCTCTACGTGAAACGTTTATTTTAGCCGTGAGCCATTCAGTTCAATAAAACAAAGTTAAACAAGAAATATAGAACCGCAAGGTCTGCATTCTTGAAATGCCGTTTGCTTGTCAATTGGCGTTTTCCTTCACAGTTTTCCACATTTTTTAAAATCTAATAACGGACTTGGCTCTTTTCACATTCCTTTAGGAATATTTGCGCAAATTGGCAACGTACCTTTAGCTCTAGCGTTGGCTGATTTCATCTGATCATGGATGAAAGTTGCAGCACGGCTGAGTAGATCCAGCGGATTCTCCATGATTCCTGACGAGATGATTCAAGGAGAAATAGGCGAAAGAGACGTCGAAACCCCGGGTAATCGATCGGCCGGAATTCTCAACATGCGCAGTGAGGAATTGTCGATGGAAAAAATCCCCTTGAAAAGTGAGAAACTCTGAAAATGGCAACGAAGAATCCAAGCGAAGCAAACGGTAGCGTATTGGGAAAATGGTTTTTTAGAGAAAGAGCTGTAACTGCGGATGTGAAACGACCAAAAACTGACAGAAAACACGGCACTGCAGAGGACAAATCTATAAGTCAACTATTCCGTCTGGTGCCAAGTCGAGTTGTGAGGGCCAGGACCGGCCAGGCATGCTCGGAATGCGTGGCCTCATTCCATAAGCCGCTAGGTTTACACCACCCGCTTTCATCGTTCATAACTCGCTTACTTTTCAACCTTTGGTGAATTTTTTGGTTTCAAACGAAAGCCGACAATGTGAGCTACGTGCTCTTATCAAAAGAATGCTTATCGAGCCATTGGTTCGGACTGTGCGAATTTCCCAAAGTCAATGATTGAACCTTATGTATCTGCCAGCGCAGAAGCCGTGGAACGCATATTTCAGAATCACGTGACCGCAGTCATTGGTTGCAGCGACTCTTCAAAGGCGGGGTGCACAGAATACTTTTACACGGGCACAATACCGTGACTTGAAAATTCCAAAAGCCTTCGCCAAAAGAACTGAGTGATGGAATCTGGCCGAATCATCTGATTGCATTCGAAATTGTTCCTAAACTTATTAAGAAGTAAGCTGTTCAACTGTTGTGCTGTCTTAAAATGTAATTAAATTCCCCATTAAAAATAGCTTGTCGAGATGAACTAATCGGTTTTCCATCGGTGGAAAGAGAAAATACGCCCCGAGTTTTTGTAAGGTTTGTAAGGTACCTTGGTTTATAAGGTGAAGTATGCCAGGTATGCCAAGGGTATTCACCGTAGATAACCACAAGTGAAGTGATCAAAGGTAAACTGCTTATATCTTGGGCGAATTCTTGAGTTGCAGCTATCTGGCATTCTTCGAATACCAGCGGCTTTTGCCTGTCGTTTTATTGTTAAATGAAATGCTGATGATATGCGAAGATACTTCCAGTTTAAGTCAATTTTTTATTAAATAGTGTGTGAACTTTGTCTAATTATGAATCTTACTGAAACCATTCGTACTAATTAGATTACAATCCATTGTTCCATTGTATTTACCCAATAGGAACCGTTTTTCTTCTACTCATTTGTGTGTCACTGGCTGGCACGATTTGATGGAACCCGTCCAATTCGATTGTTTTCCCGAGCCAACAAGCGAGAGACAACTTACACAAGCAGTCGCAAGCAGCAGTCCGCTTTGCCGACGACGAAAACGCTTTGCGAGGAGATTTCAGGATCAAAGACAGTATGGCAAGTAGATTAAACAATACTTCAGTGGTTCTGTCGCAGTATGACTGCGTAGGATTCGATATGGATCACACGCTGTGCCGTTACAACTTGGACAAGTTCTACGCTATGGAGTACGAAGCACTGGCTAAGTACCTCATCAAGGAGAAAGGTATCTTACATACTTAAGTTTAGTTTATTTGAGTTTACTCGGTTAGTTCTTACTTAGTTTATACCGATTCCGACTAGTCGAAGCCGTATTGGTCGATCTTATAGTCGGAAACATGTCGTTCTTTCGTTTCTGAAGTTGTATTTGCAGTATCAAGTTGGACGTAACGGTCCCAAGGTTTGCCGGAAGTCCTTCCTGGTGTCATTTAAGGACGCCAGATTGTCTATATCGATATTCTCTAGTGTGTTCCGGGGTGGAAATGACATTTGACATAGAGTCTATAGGAAACTAGAGTTTATTCCTGTCTGTACTTTCTTCCTGCCTACATATTGTTGTAGTTGAATGTAATGATACCTGTTTGGATTTTATCTTGATATTAGTAATATGAGCAGGTTTTGGTTACTGAGTACAGGGTCTTTCGAATATCCCTTTAAATGCGGATAGTGTTCGTCATTTGTTTCTTTTCTACATCGCGTCTGCTGGTATAGTCCTTTGAAGAGTTTATTTTAGTATGTCGCACGTCATTTATTTTCACACATTCTCCTGTTTGGTTACAAACGGTCCACATTAGCTTTGCTATTGCATAAACAACCACATAACCGACAATGATTGGACGGTCTATTTCTAACAATCGTCAACTTGGCTTGGTATTGTTCCTGAACTGAAGAGCCAAGGAACAGTAACCATTATTCTCAACGTCCATCCATCCCTTCCGTATATCCATCCATCCATCCATATCCATCCATATATCCATCCATCCATCCATCCATCCATATATCCATCCATCCGTCCATACATATCATACGTATACAAACATAACCATTAATCAAATGATGTTAGAAGAGAATGAAATGACATTTATATTGCAGGTTATGAAAGGGAACTCAAGCGGCCACTACTCAGCGATGGGAAGTTCCTGCTCAAGGGTCTTCTTCTGGACGTCGAGCGTGGTAACCTACTGAAACTCTCATCAAACGGAACCATTCTGGCCGCCTCTCACGGCACCAAGATTCTCAAGGACAGCGAAATAACGGCTATCTACGGCCAGCTTCACTCAAACGATACCCTGCGCGATCTGTGCAGCGATCTCATCTCAAACACCGAGGGTTATATCACTCGAAAGTATCGCTTTTTCAAGGACTATTTCGACACTCCAGCAGCTCTTGTGTGCGCCAGAATCGTCGATAACCTCGATCGGAAAAATGGCGGACCCTTGGAGAAATACTCTTTCTGGAAGGACGTTCTCTGTGGCCTGGTCGACATGTTCAGTCGCGAGAACCTCAAGTTGAACCGCGGTGGCTACTACCCGAAAATCAGGGCGGAGCCCAGCCTTTACATGTACCAGTGCAGTGAGCAAGTCAAGAATTGGTTGAAAGAATTACATAAGAGGCAAACAACCTTCCTGATCAGCGGTTCCAACCCGGAATATGTCGATACGGTTGCAAAGTACTGCTTGGGTGATGACTGGAAGGACTACTTTGACTTTGTCGTCTGCAGTGCTAAAAAACCGGGTTTCTTTTCATCGGAAAACAGGCCTGCGTTCAAGAAATTCTCGACTTTCACGAGGAAAACGAGGAATCATGAAGAATTTGGAGCAGATATAGATTTAAACGAGACTCTCGAAGCCAGCTGCGTCTACGTCAACGGGAACTGGTGCCAGCTGAGGGAATCCATGGCCCAATTTGGCGATTTCGAGGACGAACCCAGTTGTATGTACATTGGTGATAACTTGATACAGGATGTGCTGGCCCCTCAGAAACATGGCGGCCTAGACACTATCGCTATTGTTGAAGAAATGGCCGCTGAAGGGATGGCCGAATCGAGTTACTCGCACCCTGCTGCAGACTTGTTGAAATCGGATCTGTGGCGATCGTTTTTTTATCACTGCCATCCCTTCGAATCCGATAGCACCGTTTCCGGACCCTGGAGAATGAATACCCTCTGGAGTTCTGTCATTAGAAACCATAGTCGACTGTGCGTTCCCAATGTTGATGTCTTGGCCCAGTATCCCATTAATCATGCCTTCCCTGTCTTTTCGCAAAACTCTAGTGGTTTCTTCCCCGGGGACCCTTTTATCTTACAATGAACGGCTATTAGTTTGGTGGATAAAGACGGATATCGGGTAAATCTATTCTCGATTTGCCGATTTTTTGTGCGCGTAATTATGTTGCCATAAAATTAAGATGGAAACAAATATGTATATTTCATTTTTTACATTAACACAAAGTGCTCCATCAATAGTGAAATCAATAAAAAAAAATTTTCAGTGTACAAGCGCAGTAGCGGCAGCGTGCGGGAAATGTTTGAACTACTCTGTCTCTTTTGCTAAGCATATGTTTTTGGTTGTGCTTGCTGTTACAATATACCGGTTCACTTAATCACTTCTAGAATCACTGTAGCCAATTCACCATTGCTTCATACGTGTGTAACAGTTTAGAGCAAAAAAAAGGAAAAACTTTAAGGAAATTTTTTTAGCAAAACTAACGAACCGTTTTTAATGAAACATTAAAAGTGCAATAAGTGCTACTAGATCTGCACCCAACATATTTTGGATTGCTATATATTTACAAATGTATGAGTAGTAAGCAATCATTCTAGCAAAAACCCTCGTTCCATGTCAAAGTCAAGCTAGTTCGTACTGTAAGTGACACTATGAAAACAACGCGTTCCATGTCAAGTCAAACTAGTTCCTACTGCAAGTAAAACTACGGAAGCCATTCGTTCCATGCCAAGTAAAGCTCTTTCGTATTATAGGTGAAACCACGAAAGCAATGCGTTCCGTGTCAAGTCAAGCTAGTTCGTACTGTGAGTGAAACTGTGAAAGCAAAGCGTTCCATGTCAAGTCAGGCTAGTTTCCACTGTAAGTGAAACTGTAAATGCAATGCATTTCACGTAAAATCAAGCTAGTTCGTACTGTAAGTGAAACTGTGAAAGCAACGTGTTCCATGTCAAGTCAAGCTAGTTTCCACTGTAAGTGAAACTGTGAAAGCAATGCGTTTCACGTCAAGCTAATTCGTACTGTATGTGAAACTGTGAAAGCAATGCGTTCCATGTCAAGTCGAGCTAGTTCGTACTGTAAGTGAAACTGTAAAAGCAATGCGTTCCACGTCAAGTCCAGCTAATTTTTACTGCAAATGAAACTGTGAAAGCAAAGAGTTCCATGTCAAGTGAAGCTAGTTCGTACTGTAAGTGAAACTGTAAAAGCAAAGCGTTCCATGTCAATTCAAGCTAGTTCGTACTGTAAGTGAAACTATGAAAACAACGCGTTCCAGGTCAAGTGAAGCTAGTTCGTACTGTAAGTGAAACTGTAAAAGCAATGCGTTCCACGTCAAGTCCAGCTAATTCTTACTGCAAATGAAACTGTGAAAGCAAACCGTTCCATGTCAAGTCAAGCTAGTTTCCACTGTAAGTGAAACTGTAAAAGCAATGCATTTCACGTAAAGTCAAGCTAGTTCGTACTGTAAGTGAAACTGTGAAAGCAACGCGTTCCATGTCAAATCAAGCTAATTCGTACTATAAGTGAAACTGTGAAAGCAATGCGTTTCTCGCAAAGTAAAGCTAGTTCGTACTGTAAGTGAAACTGTGAAAACAACGCGTTCCATGTCGAGTCATACTAGTTCGTACTGCAAGTGAAACCATGAAAGCAATGCATTCCCTAAGTTCGTAATTTAAGTGAAACTACGGATTAGTTCAGTAGTAAGTAGTACGGCGCTCTTGTAGTGTGACTTACACTTTACAAGCATTTGGTTTCATTCCAAAGAAGTTACTACGGAACTCTGACTTATACTGTATGAGCATTTGGTTTGAAGTGAAGAACGTCACTGCGCAACATTGACATACACTTTGCAAGCATTTGGTTTCATAGTAAAGACTTCATTGCAGAGCTGTGAGCATTTGATTCGTATCACTTCAACATCACTCTTGTAGTGTGACGTACACTTTACAAGCATTTGGTTTCACATCAAAGATGTTACTACGGAACTGTGACACACACTTAGAAGCATTTGATTTCATAACTAGAACATTACTGTGCAAACGTCCTCTCTGCTGTGACGGCTACTTGCAGTCTAGCGTTGACTATATATTCCTGTCTATCAGTGCTGCCTTTAAGACTGGTATTCGTATTCTTAGTTTGTCGCCTCTTTAAACTCGCATACTTACTTGATTAAATTGTAATTTAAACTGTTCAACTCTCTTTCTGTTATTGGCAGAGAACCTCATACTTGATTTATTTAAGCCGCTCTATATTCATTATTCTATTATGAAGGATTTTTCATAAAACGGTGAATGCCGGCCAACCACACAGACGGGATATCAGTCATATCCTCAAAAGATATATCCCTGCAAATTTGTCTTACTTATATAGTATGTAATTAAAACAATTGTATTCTCTTTCGAGTGTTGATAAATCCTCATAGTTGATTTGTTTAGGACTTTTTCGAGTTATTTTGTAGAGTTGTTCGTAAGACGGTGAATGCCAGTCTACCACTCAGAAAGTACCTTGGTTTATAATATATGTCATGTAATTTAGGAGGTGTATCATATTATATAACATATATATCTTATAATGTATAATATATACCATATCATATATAAAAGATATAAGATATCATTGTGGAATTGTGACTTACGTTCGTCACTCTAGTATGTGACTTGCATGTCATAAACTTATAGGTATGACGGTTTCCATTCTATAAGAACCAAGAAATACCTTATCACGAACATGAATTTTCGGCCAGTCCTGCGTCATTGGTTTGGCTGTAACCAAATAATACACGTTAGTGAAGCCTGTATGACGCGGATTTTTATATACCGCGTTTTCCACCAAGTTGTACCGAAATTTAATTTTCAGGTAACGATTGAATGGCATTGGTTGCCAGGTAATGCAAAGGATGAGGAGTTTAATTTCGGTGAAGTACTTCAGATGGTTACGCGAGGTTACAGAATAGCGAAATAAAACGAAGTCTCAAAGTGATATTTTTAAAATGTATTTTAGGTATAATTCTAACAGTCTACACGGGTGTAAAGAAAACCAAAGTTAACAAGCAAACAATAGTTTGAAATGCATTGAACACAGTTCCCAGCAAGAGCTTTAGTTGTTGCAGAGGAGTCCATTTTACGAGAAGAGATGAAACAAGAGAAAGACGAAGATGATAACGTACAACATATTACATAACACATATAACATAACTACCCATAACTTTCAAGGTTAACTACATAACTCCATAGCGCACGTAAATCTGACTCTTATTTAGACCCGAGGGAAGAGGTGTTAGTAAAGTAATATTAAGTTGTCGTTGTATTCAATTTAATGTTATTAATATTATTGTTAACTAAAAATCAGAATTCAAAGTTACGTTTATAATCTAAGTTAATCCATGAAACAAACTGTTTGTGTAGTTCACATGTACCAGTAAACCTTCTTATTGTTTTCAAGACTACGAGAAGGAAAGGTTTTGGTTAAAGCATAGAAAGGCCTCGAAAGAATTAGACTAGGTAAATCAGATAGGCAGTGGGAATAGTTAGATTAGGTAGTAAGTCTTCTATTTTACCTAAGTCACTTTAAGTATTTATTAAGTCGACTCGTGCAGCGAGACATCGACAGATTCTTATAACTTCAAGGATAAAAAAATTAACTTCACGGATCACAACGAGAAAAAGACAGAAGTAGTAGTAACACAGCTAAAGTTACTTTACAAACCAAAGCTAGACTTAGACAGAAGTGGCACTAATGATACAGCTAAGATACTTCACAGAACACAGCGAGATAATCTAAGTTAGACATAGGCAGAAGTAGTACTGACACAGCTAAGCTAACTTGATAGAACATAGCAAGACAGAAACAGTAGCAGTTCTCATGCATCTCAAGTTACTTCATAAATCATTGCAAGACAGAGACAGTAGTAGTTCTTATACTGGTAAAGAAGCTTTACTGATCAAAGCGAGACCTAGAATAGCATAGTAGTAGTTTCAAACTAGACCCAGATAGAATTAGTAGTAACAAAGCTAACATTACTTAAGAGATCGTAACGAGACAGACAGTAGTATTTCCTATATTGGTAAAATAGCTTTACTAATCTGATCAAAGCGAGACCTAGACATAAGTGGTAGTAACACAGCAAAAGTTTATTTAAAGATCATAACGAGACAGACAGAAGTATAGGTCTCACATAGCTAAAGTTACTTTACAAAGCAAAGCGAGCAACCTATTCTCAGCTTCATGTACCCATTTCTATGCCATATAACATATACCTTAATGCCTGCCATACAAGTTGCACTTTAAGTAGCATAACCTGCAGCTATATATACGACCTGGTATATAGCTTGCTTTACAGCTGTTTACAAATTTCTTACATAGCAGTAATTTGCCTATATAGTTACAAGCAAGGCCCATCGTATAAATCGCGTCGATTAATGGTTGGCTATTGTACGGCGGTCCTTATATGGCACTGATTTTGCTAGATGTGCTTCATTTCTGATCCAATTTTCAGCATTTCAATTGCCAATACCAATACACGTCGCTATTTATGTGACGTATTTATGTCACGAAATTGTGTAGCAACGCAGGTTTATAAGGCTGAGCCTGCCATAACAGATCTCTTCCCTTTGAAACCTTTGAGAAGCACATCTAGTAACGAAAACCATGGTTGTATCTGGTAAAACCATCGTTATATGCACGTTAAACTATAGTTCAGTCATAAAGCGAAGTATTGGTTGTCCGTAGTATGGTATGACCGTCGTTACAACGGTTTAGCCATGATATAACGATGGTTTTACCATCATTATATGTACATTCAATCGTGTCCTAATTCATTACAAATACATTCAACAATCATTCAACCAATGTTATATCATGGGGTACCTTTACCTTTACCATTGATACAACCCATATACAACATATACAACATTATTACCTACGGTAAAAGACCAGCCATTGTTCAAAGGGTTGCACTGCGCTACATACAGTTTTATAACGGTCGTTTGAATAACAGTTTATGCTACATTATATATTACGTATACATATTATATATGTATTGCAGACCAAACATCCGACGTATATAGCGGGCAGTAA